>PVHP010003740.1:0-76363 GCA_004024765.1 Zapus hudsonius
CAACTGATCAGGGATGGGGAGGGGGGGAATTGGGGAATTCGGGATAACAACGCATGGTTTGCCCACTAAATAATGTAACTCATTATGGACAATAAATATATATTTAAAAAAAAAAGAACCTCATTATAAAATTTGTTTGAGAAATATGTAATACACCGCCTACATATTCAACACTAAAGGCACTAAGACATATGATAGTGAATAAACTTTAACTTGGACTTATTCAGCATCTAAAAAATTTATTTAAAGATGGAACAATTTTTCTCTTAGCACATCCAGTAACTGTAGACTGGTGGTATTTTGGTTGTATTTGGTTAAATTTATTTCCCACCTTCCTCCCCATATGTTCCACTAAAATTTCCTTGCCCTATTTCACCCAAAACTTCTGTAAGACCTGAAAAATGTCAGGCTAATGAGCAGCTAAGCAGAAGGTGGCCTCAGTCCTCTCTGCAGCTCTCTTTCTGACCCACGGACGCTGAGTCCAGCCACATGACTAGGTTGCTCCAATAGAAATGACAGCATCCAGTTCCCAGGCCGAGCTTCAGGGGCTGCATGATTCCTCTTGCTCTCTTCCACCTGTGCCATTGCTACAAGACCATGCCCAGGTTTTCCTGCTGACACACGAAAAGACATGGGAAGCAGGACTGAGCCCCCTCCTCATCCCAGACAAAGCCCGGATCAGCCACTGGCCAGCCCACCACCAGACACGTGAGTGAGCCCAGGCCAAAACTGCACAAGAGACTCTCAGCTGACCCCAAAGGCTGAGCACTTCTTGCTGCATGGCCCCCGATCTTCTGGGCACGTGTCATGCATTATGCGGCATGTAGAGCTGATTGATGGCTGGTGTTTAGTAGGAGAAAAAACAAGGGTTCTGGAATCTGCCAGCGGTGATCAAGCCCCAGCTCCCTGTCTGCGCCTGAGTATGCGATGCAGCTTCCCCTGGCTTTACTGTTCGCATCCTTTGAACACGGAGCAGAGAAAGACAGCGGACGGTGGTGGGTGATCCATGAACATCACTTCCTTTGTCTGGAATCCCATTTCACTTCTGGTTGGGCTGAGTACTCGGATGTCTTCTTTCATTGATTTTTGATTGATGACCTGAGAGCCCAGCAGGATGTCCCATGCACAGGGGGACATCCCGACATTCCCATTCCTATACCAGTGTCTTCTACGTCTTTCCCCAAGGTCACAGGACAGTCCACTGAGCGAGCACATGTTCCCACCAGTTTTCAAATAAGAGCAAATATACATGAAATACTAACATAGATAAGCTATTGTTTAGCTTTTTCTTGTCCCCGTGGTAAAATACCTACAGGAAAAGACTTCAGAGAGAATAGTTTATCATGGCAGGGAAGACATGCTGGCCAGGGTCCATCGGTGGCAACAAAAATGTGAGGTGGCTTTTTCTATCTCAAGGGTTGTGAAAGGGGGGCAGCCTGTGACCCTAACCCTGCCAGCCGACACTTCCCAGCCAACTAGGCCCCTGAAAATTCCACAACCCTCCAAAACAGTCCACCAGTTGGGAACTGAGTGTTCAAACCCGTGAGCCTGTGGAGTCATTCCTCCTACAAATGATTAACAGTGATGTAATAGCAAAACAGCAACACGGTGAAAAGCAAAAACGCGAAGGAGACAGTTTTTAAAGCTGACATTTAACTTAACAGTCCTACGTCACTGATGACTATTGCATGTCTCTGCAGTAATTCTACTGAAGGGGCACAAGTAATCCCTTTTTTAAAATGGTGTGTCTCTAATGATTAAAATAAAAGCTTTGTTTCCGAACATGGTGGCACACTCCTTTAATCCCAGCACTGGGGAAGCAGAGGTAGGAGGATCACTGTAAGTTTGAGGCCAGCCTGAGACTCCATAGTGAATTCCAGGTTAGCCTGGGCTAGAGCGAGACCTTACCTCAAAAAACCAAAAATAAACAAACACATAAATGCTTTGTTGCCAGAAGGAAAAGGCCTCAGTTGTTTGAGGAATTTCACTTCTGAAGCCAGGTTGCCCAAGTCTGCCCGCAGACTCTTGCAGAGAGAGGGTATTAGGGCCCAACCTCGGGAGAATGAGGTGGCTCAGGCTTGGGTTAGCAAGGCTGACCTCCCCCAGAGCCCTCACCCAGCCCACTGCTGCTTCTGGCTCTCTGGGGGCGTCAAACAAGAGACCCGTGTCTCCTTCTCCTCAGCTCTCACTGCTGGCACACATTGCCCTCACTCAGCTGGTCGTTTCCCCAGTTCTGAGCCTTCCAGGGAAAACAGCGGGACAGAATGGCACAGCCTCTGCCAGCCAGTCACGTCACTACTGAGGAAGTCATTCAGACCTAGAACGGAAGTCCATTTCCAGTTGTTACAACTAGACAAATGGCTTTTAAATTATACCCTAAAAGGCTAGCAGGCCGTTTATCTTTGTAAATAATGCACAGAAATGGCATGGCTGCCATCATCGCCTACAAGGGAGGGTGGAGGTAGGAGGCTGCAGAAGAAAAAGGCACAGAAGGCAAAACACTCAGGGAAGGGGGACTTGAGTTACAGAAACTGGTGGCCTCTGAGCAGACAGAGCCCAGTGGGCTTTCTTCAGGAGCAGAATCCCAGGTTGGATGGCCGGCGTGGCTGAGGAGCTGGAGGGTTGAGGAGTTGGCAGGCAGAAAGCTGCCCAGCTAGCAGCTAGACAACCTGGACTTAAGGCTCACAGATGCCACCCTGAGTGCCCAGCCTTCCCAAGAAGTGGCCAAATGCCTGGCCAGCAGAGGGAGCCAGCCTGCCTAACTCTAAGCTCAGCCCCCAGAGCTCCTGGCCTCTCCCTTCAGCACCTTTGGGATACCTTGAAGCCTGGAACTGCTGCTACCTCTGAGGACCAGGCATTACTCTGTGACATGCTATGAAGGGGGGCAGGAATTCCAGCATTCCTCCTCCACGCTCTCAGCCAAGGCCTGTCAGTCCCCCATGAGCTGCCAGGTCTGGAGGGTGACAGACACTGTCGCTGATGGTTTCCAGGCTGACAGTCTGTCTCTACTCCATTTCAGCACACAACCCGTCTCTCAGAAGCAGCAGGACCAGAGCCCCCAGTCTAGAACCCAGAGCGTCTCATGGAGGGAACTCAGGATCTACAGAGAAGAAAAGTTTTCAGGGATGATATTATCATGTCTCATATTTCCTGGCCTCACCTCCTCCCTAAGGAAGAGGCTCTTCTATGTAATGTTCTCCCTCCTTCCTGCTTCCTTTCCTGGAAGGATCCAGAGGTCAGCCCTTCATAGGAGTAGTTGGCAGCCAGCTGGCAAGAGGGGCCATGAGTAGTAGGGGAGATAGTCTAAGCCTGTGAATAATTAGATCAGCCTGACAACCCCTGGTTCCAACCACTGGTTCCTTCCCTCACTGAGCTGTTGACCAAAGCGACTCATGAGATTCCAACAACAAGACAGAATTCTGTCAAAGCTCTTGAGTGCTTTCCCCGGGCCTGAGGCAAAACCCTGTTACTGAAAAAACCACAGACTGCATCGATCAGCATCGAGAAACCCTTCAACGTCCGGAATGGTATCCAGCCTCCAGAAGGCAGTTAGTGTAGTGCTGGAAGGCACTGCACAGGCTGCCAGGGGAAACTGATCAACGACAGCTGGAGCAAACAGAGACGATTGACACGGAAAAAAAAAAAAAGATGATCTCCATGCTAACTTCAAGTCCTACACACTGGACTTCCACACTCAGATTTGCACACCAAACAGTTGACAGGCATCATGGATGTTCAAAAGTTTCTTTTCAAAAATTATATATGGTTTCCATGCTTCTGAAAACCCAGATACACTTGAAATAGAATGCGAAGTTCTCGTGCATTCTAAAGATAATACAAAACTTTTATGGAAGGAGCTAACACCCTAGCTTCTTAGCGTTTATGTTTCTACTCCTCTCTGCTCAGAGGGACACTTTGGGAAAACTTTAAGAACCATTTTATGAAAAAGACAAGCAAAACCATTCCAGAAAACCCACAAAATAGGTCTGTCTCAAAGTTTTCACCTATAGAAATAATAAAATAGCATTGATGTCTGGCGCCATCCTCCACACTTTATACAGACTATCTTCTCTTGCCATGGCTGACCTACCAGGGAAACGAGGACAATTACCCACCCTCGCTTCTCAGAGTAAGCGTGACATGCACAAAGTCACGCAGCTTCAGAGTGCCGTCACTAAGACTCAAAACCAGTAAATATAACACGAGGTCTTGTTTCCTTCATTCACTGGTACAGACAAAAGTGCAGGACCTAGGACAAACGATCTAAAGCTCTCTTCGTCTACATGCTCCCAGAAGTGAAGCACAGGGCACATGGTCACATAAAGAGAAGGTGCTGGGATGAACCTCCAAATCAGGCGCAGTTATGGGAGGAAGGAATTTATTGAAGTTACAGATCCAGGTCCAAGGAGAGAGAGAAGCCATCACTAACACCACACACACACACACACACACACACACACACACACACGCGCGCGCACGCAATGGGGAGGGAGAGAGATTTCCTTCCCCTCCAGCTTCCTTACATCCTGCCTGTTGCTACTGAGAGGGTGCCCGCTCTGGAGGGAGGGCTCACTCTGGAGGAGGGACCTCCTCCTCTAGTTAATCTTCCTCAGAGACCCATCAAGATTGCTGTAGATCACTAAACAGGTCAAGTTGACAACAAAACTTAACCATCACAGAAGTCATTTCTCACAAAGCCAAATCCAAGATATGAAATCCCTAGTTATTCAAGTCTAGTTTTTGGTAGGTGGGAATTTTAAGCTGAGTTCCTTATTAGAGTAAGGTAGGTATGGTGGAATCTGGGAAGGGTTCCTGAAGGAAGCCTTGGACTTTGCAGAGCTCACACAGTGCTCTGTGGTAGGACAAGCTTCTGTGGAAGGGAAGTGTCTCCTCAGTGGTCATAGCCACGCAGTTAGTGAAAGATGACAAGCTAGTGACAAGCGTGTGGCTTGAGAGGAGGCAACATCTCTGAAGAGTGGACCCCAGAGGAATGCTTGTCTTGCTGTAGGCTCCTACGGAGCTCCAGGAAAGGGATTTTGAAGGCAAGGGACATTTGGTACCTATACCCCACCCTCCTTCCTCTGCCAAAAGCTACTTCCTAGCCCAAGATGCTGGCCTAGTGCCTCTTCCCTTATACTGTCCTTATACAAAGCACACCAGAGGCAGGTCTGACCCACCGAATCAAGAGCAGAAGCAGATATCCATGCAAGAGGTCCAAGGGAAGAGAAGACAAGGAGAGAGATCAAAATACAGATCATATGGCCTTGGTGAGAAGATGTGTGTAAGGCAGGAGAGAGTCCACTTTTCCCATGGTCCCTGGACTGCGGTGGACAGCAACAGGGAGGGATCAGAAGTCCTTGACAGAATATCTGAAATGTGCATCAGTATTAATTAGCTTTCTTCACTGGTTATGGATGGATATCTGCCCCTTTCCATAGTTTCCTCCTCCTTGTAGCAGCCCAAGAAACCTCTAAATACACGGCTCAAGATAATGCCTCCAAGGCTGGAGAGACTGCTCAGTGGTTAAGGCAATTGCCTCCAGTGCTTAAGGCCCCAGGTTCAATTCCCTAGTACCCATATAAGCCATACCCACAAGGTGGTGGCGTTCTCTCTCTCTCTCTCTCTCTCTCTCTCTCTCTCTCTCTCTCTCTCTTTCTCTCTCTGCTTAAAAATGAATAAATATTTTTAAAAATATTTTAATAAAAAGAAAGATAATGCCTCCAAAGTCCAGAACACCCAGCACTTGGCCAAAGGCATGGTGTGGGAAGACCTTGAAACCATGTAACTATTGCTATGAGACAGACTCTCGCCAAAGACACTTCATGCTGAGTCCCTTCTGCCTTTTCTTCAGTGACGTCCTGACACATGGGGCAGAGTCAATTTAAAACTGCTACTGAGAACTGCACCCCCCAGCCACACCAGCCTTTCTGCTCCTAATCCCTCCTCAAAACACATGCTTCCTCCGACTTCTGTGCTCTCCAGCACAACACCTAAGCACACGGCATGGACATCACTTTTTACCAGTCTACAAGGTTAACTCCAAGCCTTTGTCCTTGACAATATCCTCCCCTCTCCTCTGGCCACCTCTCTACATCCTGAGCTCTGTTTCCAACTTTCTGATTCCAACAGTGCTTTCCTGGACTTCCTTCAGAGTTTGAAACTCTCCCAAGATGTTTCAGTGTAACTTTGGCTTTTGATGCTATGTTTGGTCTGGTCTGGTCTGCTTTCGCCGGTGCTCACTGAGGTCAGGAAGCAGCCTTAGAGCCTCTTTAAGCCCAGGAAAGGGCTGAACACTCGGCAGATGTTCAAACTTATTGACACATGTCAGGATATGAGTCTAGACCTAACGCTGGTAGTCACCTCCAAACCAAGGCCTCAGTTTCCTCACATAGAATAAGAGAGGCTTGACTATGGTTCTCAACCCTGGCTTGCATTAGACTCACCAAGGAACCTTGTGTCGACAGTCAGGGGCTAGCCTGGGGCTTCTGGATGGATAGTATTGGGTGAGACCCAACTTCATTTTTTTGTCTTTTTTTTTTAAGCATTCCAGATGATTCCAATATGTAGATGAGCCTTCAAACCACTGGATGAGATCGTCAAAAGAGTCCCAGGCAACACTGATTCCATGACTAGAAAGAACTACATGGGGTGGTATTTCCCATGAGGTC
Organism: Zapus hudsonius; assembly: GCA_004024765.1. NCBI lineage: Eukaryota > Metazoa > Chordata > Mammalia > Rodentia > Dipodidae > Zapus > Zapus hudsonius. The sequence continues at coordinate 6,669 of PVHP010003740.1, forward strand.
ATCCTTGAGAGAAGGACCATTTCAGAGCTCTGCTGACAGCGCCCACAGGGGAGGCTGCAGTGAGGTTGTGCAAAGGCTTCGTCAGAAGTCAGTCCTAGTCGTTACCGACGTCTGTGGCTCGTCCTCCCCCAGTCCCTGTTCTGAAGTGAGCTGTTCTCTTAGATCCGAGTGTCTCTTAGACTCAAATGAAGGGGGTAAGGCCTCCCCCAAATCAGACCCTTCCACAGATTACGTGCTCTTTAAGGTGTCAAGGAAAGTTCAGGATTGCTGTTGGCAGGTCGTGCCAAAATTCTTGCCTGAACATATTGGATTATAAAATCTGTGGGTATGACAAGTATACCTGACAGGTCGAATCCCTTAGACTAAGATGATGTTTAAAATAAAGACATGATTTTTTTCACTGTTGTGGTTTGGGATTTTGGGTTGTTTTGTATGTTTCCTGAATGTTTTCATTCTTTCCTCGTTCTTAAAATACAGTCCTGACTTTGAGTTGTGACATCAATTAAAAACTAAACCCACAGGAGCACATTAAAGGCCACTTAGGAAAGCTGTTTCCGGCTCCTTTTCAAAGCCAGATCTCAGACACCAGACCCTGCTGAATTACAGGCCTGCATTATTCCTTGGGCATAAAGTCTTTTTGTAACCCTCCCTCAATGTGGGGTTCATAAATGGGGCATATTCAAATTTTCTCTTTTTCTCTTCCTCTTTCTCTCCTGCGCTCTTCCTAACTTGTTGAAACAAGCTCAATGATTGCATGGCCTGACTTCCAGGATTAACTTTCGGTCCAAGGGAAAGAGCTGGGTTTGAGAGCAGGTCTGTAATTAGAGGTGGGAGGGCAATTTGCTGCGCACAGTGAGTGCGTCTGCATGGGGCTGAGGAGACAGGTCTATTTGTTCTGTCTCATGAACAGCTTAATCAAACACTCATCCTTTGCTCACAGGCCTCACCAAACAAATATTTGCTGATTGATTGATTCATCAAACAACTGGTCAATTCAGTTAAACCAGCTCTTTGCTGTCCCGTAAGCTAAGGAAAGAAAAATAATTGACCTAAGTTTCACTTGTCAGACGGCGGCTTTGCTGCCTGGCAGGAACAAATGCAGAAGGGCGCCTGGGAAGGTGCTGAAACCCGCTCTGTTCTTTCCTCTAAATGCCCCCTCCCAAGTAAATAGCATTTAAAAAGCAACAGGCCACAAGGTGAAGCTCTCAAGGCAAATCTACAAATGTCATTCGTCACTTATCCGCGTGAAGGCTCACTTCCCCAGTAACATGTCCCCAAGAAGGTTCCCGTCCTGGAGAGGCATGAAGTCAGGGGAGCCCTGCAGTGGGGTGGCCTGGTCCTCAAGGCGTCCTCCCGCTCACAGGTGTGCACACGGCGGGAGCCAACATTTAGTTGCAAGGGGGACAGTTGAGGCCAGACACTGATGTCCTGTTACCACCCAGGGAAACGGCTGTCCCCTTGGCCACAGTGCTTGGCTGGAGGCCCTGTGGCACAGGTTCCCAGTGGGGAGCAAAGTGTGTCCACACAGATCGTTTTCCATGCTGGAGCCACCAACCAGAGGATATTTGTCTCTATTGGGTCCAAAAGAAAGCAGTTCAGTGCACAGCAAAGCAGGGTTCCAACTGTGCTCAGAATGCCTGCCCAGGGCCTCTGTCCAGGCTGAAGAAGGCAGGAAGGCAGTGTTCCAAAAAAACCATCTTAGAGTGACATAATATTAAAGGCCAGGAGGTCAAAAAAAGGTAAACATCCCATCACCTGAGGGTGATCCATGAGCTGGGCCACATTTTTGAAAAATCCGGTTCACAAATCATCCACTGTTTAACTTGCAATCCATTTGCTAATTTGGTAAACATGGGTATTATATTGATAATATGCCCTAATCCAGGCCGGAAGGAAGTATTCCTGTCAGACAACTTCAAGGCCTCTCCATCCCCATCACCTGAAAGTCCGGGGCACACACGAGGACAGCTGTGAGGGGAGTGACAGCTCAGACAGCAGGTGGAAGAGAGGTTTGCAAGGCATATTCCTAACGAATTCAGTCTTCAAGCCTATCCTATGAAACCAGCCATGATGATTAATTTTATATCAACTTGGCTGGGTTATGTGGGGAAAGATTTTGGATGGCAGGTTAACATTCATGTAAATGGACTTTGAGGAAGCAGTTTTCCACACACACCCCCTGGTGCCCCCATGACATGGTGGGGCTCATCCAATTGGTTGAAGGCCTTGAGAGAGTCACTTCTCCAGAACAAGGACAGCACTGACTGCCTTGGAGCCAAAGTCTTCTGCCTGCTGGTCTAACCTTCAGACTTTGAACTTGGACCTCCACAACTATGTGAGTGAATTTCCAAAATCTCTCCTCCCTTTAAAAAAAAAATAGTTAATGCATTTATTTGGGAGAGAGAGTATGAGTGTGCCAGGGCCTATTGGCGCTACAAACAAACTCCAGACACATGAGCCACTTTGAGCATCTGGTTTTACATGGGTGCTGGGGAATCGAACCTAGACTGGCAGGCTTTGCGAACAAGCACCTTTAACCACTGTGAAATCTCCCCAGACCTCTCTCTCTCTCTCTTCTCTTTTCTTCTCTTTCAGTTTTATCTTTCTGAAAAACTATGAGTAATAGTTGGTATCAACAGCCACCTCATTTCATAAGGAAATAGGCTGAGTGAGAACAGGAGCCAAGATCTGGCCACAGTGGTGAAAAGAGACACTGTGATTGGGCGTGTTTAGCCAAGATGACATCATCATTTGAAAACACAGAAGGCCAGGGCCAGGAGGGCAAGACCTCAGCCACTGTCACATAGGCAGGTCTTGGGCATGTCACTCTGTTCTTGAAGATTCCGGGGCACGTGCCCCAACCACACTCCGATCATTCACTGTTTCTTCCACAAATGCTGATTGGATTTCCTTTCTTTCTTAGCATCCCACACAAACAGAGAAAGTCTGGCTGCAAAGCAAGAGCTTTCTGTAAACTAAACGTCCGTTTTAAGCAGCACATGGCACAGTGCTTACCATATGGTGAATGCACAGAATAAGCAATGAGCTATGTTATCAGTGGCACCTTGCAAATGACCCAGAGTTTGTAAACTGTGATACAGTCTGCAAGGTTAGGTGCTCAGGTTGTAGGACGTCGAGAGCACACACGATTTCTCAGGTAACAAAAGCTCCAAGTCCAAAGCAGAGACTACTGCATGCTAAAATTTATTGTAAGTGGGATGATATGAAATTTTAAACCCTGAACTTAAATAGAGAGATTCTCCAGATTCAATCCCCTTGCCCTCCGTTACGGTTTGAATGTGATGTGTTCCCTAAAGGCTCATGTTAAAGTTTGGCTCCCAGCGAAGCAGTGAATCAATCCATTGATTGATTCAGAATTCAATGGCATCATTGAGAGGTGATTCAAACTTTAGGATGCGGGGTTTAGTTGGAGGAAGAAACTCAGCATGGCCTCATTTAAAAACCAAAGCCTGGGACTGGGGAGATGGCTCAGTAGATATAGTGCTTGCAAATGGGAGGACTGGCGCTCAGATCCCTGAAACCCACCCTTGGTGGCTGCCTATAATCCCTATGCTTGGACGGCAGACAGGATCAGGGAGATCTCGGTTCAGCAGAGAGACCCCGCCTCAATAAACTGACACCCAAAGTCAACCTCTGGCCTCTACATACATGTGCACCCCATGCACGCGCACATGCACACACACCACAAAGAAATTATAATAAGAATCAAAGGCCCATCTTGATGCACAGGAACTCGGAAGGTGAGCTGTATCTAATCCATGCTTGTCAATCCAAACACTATTCTGTGATACTTGGAAAATTTGTTCTGTATCCTTGTCTGGGGCAAATAATGGTGATGGTCCTCATGAGTCAATGGTTTGGTCACTTCCAGCTTGAGCACCCCAAGCCTTCTTCCCCAGAACAAGATTTCAATTCGGACCCTAGTGGTGGGGGTTGGGCAGGTGGCTGCCTCCTCCAGTGCAGAGAAGCTGACCAAAGAGAAGGCTAAAGCCTACAACATCTGGCATTCCTCACGTGAAACCCGGAGGCTCTAAGCCTGATGCCAGGAGTCTGCAACGCCTTTCCTGCCAGGGGATTATGTTCATTTGCACAGGATCTGAGACAGAAATTCCAAAGAGATGATACTGGAAACCAAAGGCCTAGATCATATTAATAATACAGACAGGAAGGCTCCCTCGGCAGCTGGTAGCAAGCATATATTAAATAAAGAAAGGAACCTGGCCCCAGCCCAAGCCCCAGCCATCCAGCCAGGTCAATTCAGATTACAAATAGAAATAATTAAACCTTAGTAGATTTATTATAGACTTTGTCTCTGGTTAGCTATTAGGTTTCTGCACTTACATGCTAATTTCTGAGTCAAGGAATCAGAGATCTCCCCAGATTAGGTATCTACCACAACTCAGCAGGCTGCACAAATGAAGCCGGGTTGACACTTCCAGAATGCTGCTTGCCCACGTTGGGTGCAGCAGTGAACAAGCGGAGGCTGAAGTCAGCTGAGGGCCTCTTCGTTCACAGCACTGGAGCTGCAGATGAGGTTCAGGGAGAAGCAGAACCTACATCAGTCTGCCTGAGTATCCCCAGCTCTTTCCTCAACCCCAATTCCATTCCCCACACTTCTCTACCCACTCTTCCTTAGCCACCAGGCAAGCGGGCTATGCTGATACCAAAAGCTAATAATTGCTTGATTAAGCAGTGTGAGTTCTGATGGCGGCATGTAGAACTTCAGCTTTGTTGTCTATGACATAAGAGCAATAATTACCATGCCTGGCCCTAGGCCCATCTGGGTTCATATTCTTTTATCTTCTACTTCCTCTTCCTCCTCCTCCTCCTCTTCCTCCTTCTCTTCTTCTCCTTCCTTTTTTCCAAGGTAGGGTCTCTCTCTAGCCCAGGCTGACCTGGAACTCACTCTGTAGTCTCAGGCTGGCCTCGGACTCACAACAATCTTCCTACCTCTGCCTCCTGAGTGCTGGGATTAAAGGCGTGCGCCACCATACCCAGCCTGGGTTCATATTCTTTCTCAGATCACTAATTGTGTAACTTTATTTACTTAGCTTCTCAAGGCCTCGGTTGCCTTCTGGAAAGTAGAGATGGATGTAATTTCTTTCTCCTTTTGAAAACTGCTAACTCTTGTCTTTCGTCCATGTTTTTCTTGGGATTTTTAAAAATGTTTACATGTTTTAATATTTTTATTACATACAGACACTGTAGATTGAATTTAACTTCATACTTCTGTAAAGCACTTCCTTTTAAAAATATTTTCATTGTATATATTCATTGTGATTGTAACTTGTTACATAAGGACATTTCCATACAAGAATGCACTGTGTAAGGAACTGAGCGGAAGAGGGGGCGGAAAGATTGTGAGAGCCGAGGTGGGGGAGACTATCTAGAGGCATGGCACCCCTCAGTAACAACACACTTGGGCCAAGAGAACCGGGCTGAGTACTAGGCTATCCATGGTCCCCTGCCACAAAGACTGATCCAGACGGCCCACGGAGGAGGATATCCAGCTGATCAGGGATGGGGAAGAGGGGCATTAGGGAACTGGGGATAACAACTCATCATTGGCCCACTAAATAATGTAACTTATTCTGGACAATAAAACAAACAAAAAAAAAAAAAGAATACACTGTGGGTGAGCATGGACCCCCCCCCACCTGTCTCGCCCTTCCCCATTCCTTTAGCTCCTTTCTCTCCCCTGGTGTTGCAGTCAGCTTTCTAGTTGCTGCGCAGAAAGAACCCAAACAAAAGCGGCTTGTGGAGGAATGGGTTTATTAGGCTTACGGATTCGAGGGAGACTCCACTCTGGCAGGGAAAATGATGGCATGAGCAGAGGGCTGGACATCACCTCTGCCACAGCACTGCAAACAGCGGCAGGAAGGTGTGCCAAACTCTGGCAAGGGGAAGCTGGCTCATAACCCCAAAAGCCCTCCCCAACAACACAGCTCTAGCGAGGTTCTAATTCCCGAATTGCCATCAGCTGAGGATCGATCTATCAGAACACATTCAATTGTTTGTGGGGGACACCTGGATCAAACCATGACACCTGGCCAGTTTCACTTCTGCTTTCAGGGATATTTACTTATCGGTGCATGTATGTGTGTGGTATGTGCATGTGTGGGGCCACATGCGTGTGGATAAGTGCTTATGCATGTGGAGGCCAGAGATTAATGTCAGATGTCGTCTTCAGTCTCTCTCCACTTGACTTTTTTAAATATTTTATTTACTTGTTTATTTATTGGAGAGAGAGTGAGAAAGAGGCAGAAAGACAGAGAGAGAGAGAGAGAGAGAGAGACTGCAACGTGAGTCAGGAAGCAGAGGCAAACAAGCCTCAAGCCTACCCTCCTGACCCACCCACTTCCTCCAGCAAGGCTCCACCTCCTGAAGGTTCTAGAACCTCAAACCACACCACCCGCTGGGCGCCATGCATTCAAACACATGAGTCTATGGGGAGCATTTCACATTCAAACCACGACATTCTCAAGCTGACAGGATGCTAGCCAGGGTTTTTCAAATGTCTCTATATCTGTGCCTAAGAAAACAGACCACTGTTCTGTGGCCACTTCTGCCAACAGCTGGCCCAGGCTCCCTACTGCAGCCCCGCTTGTGGGCCAAGCAGAATCCTCCCATTGATTGGAAGCTCACGAGGTCTGTGCGACTCTGAAATCCCTTTGGTTTCGCTGCCCTCGTTGAAATCCCTTTTACATTTAGTTTCTGCTAACTCGGCAAGATGAACATAGTTTGGGTTAGAGCTGGCAGGGAGGAAGATACTGCAGGTCCCTAAGAAACAGCTCACTGGCAACCATTTCTCTACTCACTCTGCCCATAGCTCAGGCACGAGGACATACCCTCACGGCAGGCCCCGCAGCCCCAGAGCTGACCACTCGGAGCCCCTCCATCTGCCATGGGAGCCGCTCCCCTCACTAGCTGCCAGAGCTCAGGCACTCATGGCAGGTCCGGCGGCCCCCCCTGTAAACCCTAGGACACATAATTCAACATGGTCCCTTACTTCATGTGCCTCAGGGGACACACAGCTGATGGTGAGAGAGATAAGTCCTGGCCAGGAGGCTGGGAGTTGGCCGCTCTAAAATGGAAAAGTTACTCAGGTCCAAAGACAGGCAGAAGGAGGGAAGGGGAGGGAGCATCCCAGGCGAGGTCTGCTCTCTGCCAGGCTCCAGGCGAGCTCCTCAGAACTGAGCCCAGGGGGCTGATGCCCCATGTCCTCACGTGGCATGGGAAGGGCTCTCTGCTGCGGAAGAGCCATGGCGGCACCTTCAACATGAGGGAGAGCATTGCTCCATCTGCAGAGAAGGCTTCATTTTATGTCATGGGAAAGCTGGCACATGAAGACTTTTCCTCGAAATTATCTGAGGAGACAAAGTCCTGCACAGAGCCTTTCAGAGAGGCTGAAACCATGGCTCCTGTTTCCATGGGAAGGAGTTGAGGGGCCTCCTGGCTCCAACCTGGAAATGAGGGGGCAAATCCCCTGGGCCCTGTGGTCTCCACTCACTCACACCCCAGGTCTCAGCAATCAACCGGGAGCCCGAGTGCTTCGCCCCTGGGGACATCGTGGGCTCTTCACCACCCTAACCTCTCCCTGCCCACATCTGCAGCCAGACAGGCCAATGGTGAGGCCGTTGCGCAACATCTAGACACGTCGCTAAAAGTTTCCAGCTGCCCGCAGGACCCTGTGCTGTGTGAGGTGACACTCTGCAAGGTTTCACTGCAGAGGCGAGGACAGCCAAAGGCCATTCCCTGAGCTTTTTTCTATTGTCCTCCACTTGATGAAAGACTTGTGGTTAAACCTTTATCTTCCATAAACATTGAAAATGTGGTTACCTTGATTTGCACGTCTCATTTTCATCTTATTAAAAAAATGGTTTCCTTGCAGTAAAACATCTGATACTCTGGATGTTCTGTAGAAAACAGATGTTTCTTCATGTAATAGACATCGGCGGGCCTCCGTGTGCCCACCAGGCCTCACTCTCACACTCAGACACACATGCACACACATGTGTCTCATGAAAGGCCAGGGCGGGGCTGGCCCCACCGGGGACACAGAATCTGAACAGCCACAGAGCCACAGGGCCAGAGCCGCTACAGCCAGGAGACCCTTGAACCAGAGGAGACGCAAGAGCACCAGCCAGAGAGGGCAGGAGGCTGGAAGACAGCTGTTGGGGTGTGGGGGAGAGGACCTGGTGACTTATAAATGCTTGCCTTTCATATACCCTCTCCCCAGAGCTCAGTGCTCTGCCCTCTGGATCTCGTACTAGGGGGGAGGCAGGAGACACTCTAAGCACTTTGCTGTCTCTGCCTCCACAGAAGACAGGACAGGGCTTCCAATCAGGCTAGAGGCGCAGAGAAATACTGTAAGAGCTCTGAAATAATTTTTGGCGAAGTTGCAAGTAGGCCTTTCCCCATCTTTCCCTTTGTTCTCTCCACATTTATAGACCAGGGCTGAACGGAGGTCCTTGAGAAGTGACAGTCCCTGGGCTCTCCATCCAACACATGTCGCTTTTTGCCAGCTCTGTGCTTCTGGCATTGAGACAGCCTGGCTCACTCATTTCCCCACAAGTTTGCATCTCATTTCCTCTGAAGGCTTCCATGGAACTAGGTGAGACATCTGAGATCTGCTCCCTTTCCAGAAACACTTTCATTAAGACCCGGAAAAGAGTCACCAAGAGCCAAAGAAACTGATTTCTAACTGCGTCCTGCTCTGGGTACTGGGAAAGGCATCCTGCCAGGACAGACTCTGCCTACTGCCACTCCCAGTCACTCCCAGTTGCAGATCCCGCCTGGCTCGACTTCAGTCTGCCTCTCAGTGTGGATGGCTTCCCCTTCCTACTCCTCACATTGCTTCCTCGGAGCTCCTGTGGCTCCCAGGAGCGGAAGCTCTGCACCAGAGATGCTATGAAACCATCTGCCTAGAATGATCTTTATTTATGCCCATCTAACCTCATTCCAAATAGGATTTGTGGACGTTTACAGAAGTCCACATACAATGGGGAATAAAAGACACAGCATATGACGGAGAGCCAGGTAGAGAAATAAGATGAATCATAAATCACTGCTAAAGAGAACTATAAATTTGGCTCTGGGCTTCCAGATGCTAAAGTGAAGAAGAAATACTATCAGTCATAAGGCTTGCTGTGAGGGTAAGGTAAAATACAAACCATAGCTCAGAAGGAGCACGGCCATTCCCGGGAGTGGGACTTCAAAGGAACTTCTCCCACGGGCCTACAAAGAGAAGAGATACATCGTGCACCAGTGATTTTCACCTTGAGAAATAAAAGCAAACAAACTCAACTGGATACATCTTTTCCAAACTAAGTTCATTTTAGAATGCATAGAAATAAAATGTGAATTTCGCTAGCTGAAGGGGCCATGGGTTCAATACTGTGTTCAGAGCATCACTCCCCAGCATGGCGGACCCACTTCGTACTAAATAAGTCACTATTTCCCAGCCTTCTCAGAGGCACGAGTCCCCCTAAAAGGCTGGTTAACCCAGGGATACCAAGGCCCACAGCAAACAAACCCTAGCAGAATACTGGGCAGGGAGGGGGGCTCTGATGTGCGGCTTCAGGTGATCTCATATACAGGTAAACTTGGGGAACCCAGCCACAGACCAGCACCTCGCTTCTCTGAGCAAGCTGGGTGGTGAGATCTGTGGACCTCACTGTCAGTCGGGGCCCCTGAGGAAGGCTCCACCAGGAGAAACAGCGGGGCTTAGATGGCACTGGAAGCTCTCAGAACCCTAGGCTATGCTGATCCGGGACAGAGAATTCCCCACCTCCACACCTGGCCCACCCTGTCCTCCCTGTGCAAGGTGAGGCAGCTCTTGCAGGTGACATCTGGACAAAGCTCGCTGTCTCCTCATCCCTCACACGTAAGGCAGCACAGGCTCCCCCAGGCTACCTCCACTCTGCAAAGTCCTCTAGGGATCTCTCATGGCCCGAGATGTCTGCCAGATCTTCTCATGGGTGAGACCTGGAACCATCTCCCAGGCTCAAACCCTTTACAACCTGTGTCCATGGCAAGTTCTTACCTATTCACAGCTCTAGTTCCTTCATCTGTAAAGTGAGTGCATTCACCAGGAATGCTACATTGTAAAAATAATCCCCAAATATCAGTAGATTAAAACAAGAAGTTTATCTTTATATCCAGGCGAAGACAGATATGGGCCCAGAGACCTCTCCACAGCCCGGCTGTTCGGACCCTGTCTGCCTCATGCACATAGACTGGGAAGAGGATCTTGGAAGGCTGCCATTAAAGCTGAGCTGGAAGCCATGCACGTGATCTTCTGCATCAGGCATTGGTCAGCACTGAGCAGCAAGGCTGTGTCTGTCCAAGGATCACCATCCTGGGGTCGAGAAGAAACTCGGATACGAGAGAACACTAACCTTAGTGCTAGTGCTGAACGGATGCTGGTGCTAAAGGACTCAGTCACGCTGACGCTCAGCCATTGTTTTTTTTTAATATTTTATTTATTAATTTCAAGCAGATACAGAGAGAGAGAGAGAGAGAGAGAGAGAGAGTACACCAGAGCCACCACCTTGTGGGTCTGGCTTATGTGGGTCCTGGGGAATTGAACCCAGGGCCTTAGGCACTGGAGGCAAGTGCTTAACCGCTGAGCCATCTCTCCAGCCCTCAGCCATTGTTTTTAACATGCAGAAAAAGGTGCTCGAATGTTCACCTCTTGCCTCTTCTGTTCTGGTTCTGGCAGGTTTTCTAAGAAATAGTTCCCTTTCTCCTAGTCGGCAGCATTTTTTTCACCCTCCAGGCTCAGGGTTTTTTTAAATTATTATTATTTTACTTTTGCATGTGTATGTATATTTGGTATACATGCATGTGTAGGCATGTTTGTGTGCATATGGATGCATTGTGTGGGGGAGGGTGCACGTGTGCGCGGAGGCCAGAGGTCAACATTGTATTTGCCTCAATCACTCTCCACCTTATTTGTTGAGACAGGGTCTGTTACTGAATAGAATTTACTAATTCAGTTAGTCTAGTGGCTGGCTTGCCCTGGGGATCCTCCTGTCTGCCTCCAGAGTGCTGGGAATCCTAACTCAGCTCCTCATGCTTATCCAACTGAGCCAGCCCTTAGGCTCAGGTTGTTTGATTTATTATATATTTATTATTTTTCCAAGATGCACGTGTAATTTTGTGCATTTGGCTTTACGTGGTACTGGGAAAATCAAACCTAGGCCATCAGACTTTGCAAGCAAATGCCTTTAAACACTCAACCATCCGTCCCTCCAGCCCAAGCTTGGGTTTTTATAGCTTCTCATTTCCATGAAGCACAACATTCACCATGAGCCATTGCAAGAATTCTAGATGCCACAACTCCAAGCAGCCAAGGACAAGTTATCATCTAGAATGCAATCATACATGGCACACACGCTCGTTAGCATACCCTAGAGGTGGGTCATTAAAGTTTTATCCACACCATCATAATCGGTGAACCTGGGTTCAAGGTGAAGGAGAAAGAAAGGAAGAACATTCCAAGAAAGGAATGAGGATTCTGGATTCTAAAAAGCCTCACATTCCTGCCAAGCTCACTGGGCTGATGGGTTCGTGCAAAGGCAAGATGCTGATCCTCTGTGCCATAGCATCTTAATGTAGAGCAGTGTTCTCTGACAGCTGCCAGGTCTTTTTTTTTTTATGAGAAAGAGAGGTTTATGAGAGAAAAAGTCTGGAGACTGCCCCCCTACCCCAGCCCTCAGCTGGGGTAGGGGTACAGGCCTTACCTCACTGAGGCCTGGGTCAGCAGTCCTACTCCATTGCCATGTGGGGGAAGAGTGCCAGGTCTTTTGGCATTTGTCTCTGGGTAAATTCACAGCAGAGACCTTTAAATATCTCCAATGCTTCTCTCTGTCCCTCAGGAGGTTTTCTTCTCACAGGTCTCTGTCTCCTACCCACTGATTCTCATTCCCTAGACAACCAACTCACCAGCAGATTTGCATAACCAAGTGCCATTGTACCTCCAGCTAAATGGAAAGGCTGGTAGATTGCATTTGGGGGCGTGCACAGTTTTCTAGTGTTTCCACCAGAGCCCCAGCTCTGGAGAATAGCTCATGGCCACTCTAATCATAACAAGGCTCCCTCCACCATTACCCCACTTTAGTGCCAGCTTTTATGTGGGCATCTGGGAACGTGTGTGCTTACAAGCAATTTGTAATGAAAAAAAAGACCAACCTGCCGGGCTGGGAGGAGAGGGGCCCAGAACACCAGGAAAGACAGGCCCCTTCACAAGGTTCGCCCCACGCTCCCAGGATGGGGCTGCCGCCCTGGGATGTTTAAGATACTATTTGATCTCTCCTCAAGTCCCACATGGCTTCAATTTCCATGTTCTCTGAAAAAGGATGGAATTAGAGCCAACAGATCCTCTGTGTCTTTCATAAAGACAGGTACTTAATCCAGAAGGAGGAGGAGACAAAGGAATTCCAATTCATGGAAAGCCTACTATGCACCAGGGCCATGCTGGGAGCTTTACTATCATGAACCTCACAACCACCCAGAAACCAGCTTCTGCAAAATCTAGCCACCATGTTTCCTACTTGTCCCGTTTAGAAGTAAAGCCTGTCTCTCCATCTTGTGTATCAGGTATCTTCTCGCTTTGGTCATTGAAATGTTTACAAACACATTGCTTGAAAACACATAATTTTGCATGAGGGCTTCATTTTCTTGCTGCTTTGATTCCTTGGCCACTGTGTGAGCAAGTGCAGGCTAGCTTTCTAGAGAATGAGGTTCCCTGAGGAGCAAGGTCCAGCTGTTCCAGCCAGGGCCATGGACATAGGAGTAAGGCTATCCTGGACCCACTGAGCCCAACAGAGGCAGCAAGACCAGAGGCACTGCCCCACTGCTTACAGATCCCAGGGTGCACTCTGCTTATTGTCTTGAGTTACTTTGCTGCTGGAAGTGTATTCTCCGTGATGCTGTTTAATGCATCACTTGTTATGAATGAGAAGCCTGTGATTCCAACAGCTTGGGTGACTTTCTTCAAGTTGGTAAAGTGACAGAACAGAGACTTCAACCCATGTTATGCTCAGTTGCTTTTCCCCATCACACTCCAGCCAATGGCGGGGGACGCCGACTCCTCCACTCTATATTGAGGAGCACTGAGAAATCTCCAGTCGTCTAAGCCGTTTCTGCTTAGGCAGACTTCACTTCTTACAAAGAGCTCGGCACAGATCTGCAAACTCTTCTCCATCGCCTCTCATATGCTATGTCTGTCCTGACCTCAGACAAATCCTCAAAGGCTTGTGACAGCTGCTGGGGTCTCTCCGATCCTCTGACGAAAAGCCGTTCACACCCGATCAGGGAGTTTAAAGATAACCCTTCAACTGAGGCAGGGCATTGGCTCGTTTAAGAGTTGCACTGAGGAGAATCATTTTGGGTGTTTGAAACGATTTCCCATCCTGACATCATGTTCCAAGAAAGCCCTGCCGGAACATGGACACTCTGGGCTCGCAGAACCCCAGTGACAAGTGTGCAGGGAGTGTCCTCCCCAGCAGAGCCTGATGTGCTGGCTGGACGGCCTCGGGAAGCATATGGGCCCTTGCCATGGCTGTGAGTTCAGGTCCCAGGGCTAGCGCAGCCCTCTGTCCTGATGCCCGGTGATCCTAAGTGAAGCTTGAAATAACCAACCACACACTAGCACTCCCAGGCTCCCTTCCAAGCCCCTGGCATCCTCACTTTGTAGCAAGCTGCGACTGTCCTTTACCTACCTTCCTGCGGCCAAAGGGCCTCATATCTGGAATGGCTTCTTCTCTTCAATGGAGTCCCTCCTCTCTTCTGCTCTCCGGGCCACTTAGATGATCCAGACCTCCATAGGGAGTGTCCTTCAGCTGTCTCTACTTCTCACCTCCACTTAGAATCCCATGATCACCAAGAAGCAACAGATATCTTTCATCTTGTTTCTCCTTCAGAAATGGCAACTGAGGAGCCAGGAAGGTGGCTCAAGGATTAAAGGCACTTGCCTGTAAAGCCTGCTGCCTCTGCTTTAATTCCCACGCTGCCCACCTAAGCCAGATGCAAAATTTAAAAAGTGGCACAAGTTTCTAGCATTCATTTGTAGAGTCTCTGGAGCACGAATGCACACGTGCACGTGTGTGCGCATGAACACAGATGCAAATAAAAAATTTTTTAAAGAAAGAAAAGGCAACTGAGTCTACTAGTTGTCATGCCTGCTACACCAAAAGCAACAGTAAATTAGATTCTAGTCACATCTGGAATTTCAGATAAAAACTTTCTCATCTACAGTGAGGAGGAAGATTATACACTAGTCTATTTCATCATTTAAAATCTGAAGTGTGAACCTGTTTAAAAATAAAATCTTCTGTTGTGATTTATAGGATACATATGGAACATGGGGCTTCTGCTTAAAAGCAACTGTGTGCAAAGAAATTAGCAGATACTAATTACTTTCAGGAGAAAATTGAATCTCATTACAAACTATTGGATTTTTTAAATGAGCTTCTTCCCAGCAGTGTGAACATCTGGATTCCCAGGGGCCAGAGGAGTGCCCGAGACTGCATTCCAGCCCAAGACAGAAGATGGTGGGCTCTGTGTGAGAAAGGCTGAGGAAGGGGAAGTGTGGGTGGAGATGGAAGATGGCCCCTGAGGGCTGTGATGCTCTGTGTCCAGTGACACCTTTTGCATCAGCAGTGCCTCCAAGAGGCAGTGGTTTGAAATCTCCACATCTACTCCAAGCTGAGCCTGGATTTTCAAGCACTTTAAACCTGGGCCTTGCTGGCTCCTTTCCTCACCACTGTCTCCTTTCGAGCCCTCACCCCAAAGCGATGCCCAGTTCACAGAGAACCTCTCCTTTCCTCTCTGCGTCAATCCCTTGGCCTCCAAGGTCCACCATGAACAACCTCTTCCCCCTTCCTGCAGCCCTCCTCCCACGGGGCCTGGGTCCCTCTCCAATTCCTATGGGGAGAGAGTTCTATTCAGCTGCCTCTGCCTGCCTGCCTCCTGCCCTCGTACACAGGGTGAAGGTGAGGCTGTCCTCATGACCCCAGGTTCTGGGGTCAGACACCCAAACAGCAGCACCACATGTGGGCTATCCAGCTAGGTACCCCATGATGGGCTGATGGAAGGGGGAGAACAGCACTCCCCCTCTGCTCTGTGGGAAGTGGTGGGACAGGAACCTCTGAGGACGGGTTTCCAGTAACATTGGGTCTCTGAACTGCACTTAGGGTCCAGCCAGCTCCAGGGAGTTGATTTCACCAAGAAGGGAATGTAAATGGGAGCCCGAGAAGCGTTAACAGCTCAAGACCAGAGGGGAAGCTGCAGCCACTGTGAAGGTCTGAGCCTTTCCCCAAATGAGAAGGGAGTGTGTTGGTAGTCACGGCAGTTTTCCTGCCCTCTAGGATATCTGCTATCACTTAGCAGGGCTCAGCTGACACAGAAGAGGGCCCTTTGTTCCTCTCTCTTTCTCTGAAAGACAAGTGGGCACACCCACCTGGCCTCTGGCCCTGGCTCATGGGGAAAGACACACCTGCTGTCCATCTGGACTCCACTCAGAAGAGTGGTCACTCGGGCCTGTCACAGTTCTCATTCCCAGGCTAGGGGACTGATCACATTCCTTCTTGTTGCTGACAGCTGACAGTGACCAGGTTACATGCTAGAAGTTCAAACTTCCAGGCTCATCTTGGGCAATGGCTCTGGGTCTTTCCATATTTGCGCCCAACTACAGAGAAGAGGGGCAGGACCCCCACAGAGGACCCACCATGGAGCCCAGCCTAAAGCAGGGATGAGTCCAGAACAGTTGGTCCAGAAACAGAATTAGTCAGTACCTTTGTCCTCTTTGATTTGTTTTGGGTAGGAAAATTAATTTCTCTAAGAAATCCAGGCTTACTTCAAGAAACAGTTACAGCAATTGGTAGTACTAACTCCAAGGACCGCTCTCCACACTGTAGTATGTGGTCTGTGCCCAGGGTCCCTGGTAGACCCCGGCCCCGCAGAGAATCACCAGCTTCTTCCCTGGGCCTGCCACTCTCAGCCAGAAGCAGCTTCCCTATCAGGTACTCCAAACACCAATGCGCTCCTAAACAAAGGTGCTTCCGAGAACCAGAAAGGCTGTTTTGATGCCATGTTACCCATGACGTCACCAAGGCCTGCCTGCCTCCTGCAACGTTCCTCCTGGCTGCATAAAAAGTGTACAGTTCTGTGCAGCAAAGCACACAAAACGGAGTGAGAGATAGCCACAAAATGGGAGAATTTACTTGCAAACCATGAATCCTGGAAGTGAGTAATATCTAGAATGTATAAATAATTCCCATAATTTACCAATCTGTTAACAGTCTGCATAGAGGACTTTATATATCTTTCAAGGAAGATATGCAAATGGTCAGTAAGCAGATAAGGAGATGCTCAGTGATTCTAATCATTAGAGAAATTCAAAAAAGTGCTGGAGAGATGGCTCAGCGGTTAAGGCACTTGCTTGCAAAGCCTAACAGCCCAGGTTCAGCTTGCTCTCTCTCTCTCTCTCCTTGCAAATAAATACAAATATTTTTAATTTTTTTATTTTTAAAAATGAAACTTAAGATAAACCACACTGAAATTCCACCCCATATCCATTCAGAAGGTGAATAACAAGTGTTGATGAGGGAAATTAGGACCCTGGTCCATTGCTGGTAGAGGTAGTTGCTCCCACTCAAAACCCAAGCCAGGATCACCACAAGATAATGCAGTGACTCCACCTCCGAGAAAGGACACAAGAGAACTCCATGCAGGCTCCCAGAGACCTTTGTATGCCTATGTGCACAGGAGTGCTGTTCACACCCTCTCAAACATGGAAGGATCCTATGATGGTTAAGTTTCTTTGTCAACTTGACCTGTTAGCAATCCACAGTAATCTTGAGTGCTGTGTAGCAGATTTCCTCTGAATTGAAGAGAGAAAGGAGGCTCAGGGGATTCAGGAAGTCATGTTTGCTAAAAACAGACATCCCTTCCTGGGAGGGCAGTGCAGGAAGGAAATTCTAGAGACTCAGGAAGCCAACAAGTCTGGGAAAGGGTCGCAAGACCCCATTCTAAGGCTACATAAAGGGGAAGGAAATCTCTCTCTCCTCCTGCCTGGCTGTTGGTGCTTGTGGTGACTTGGACATCCATCCTGCTCATCCATCCCTTTGTCAGCATTGGAACAAAGCTTGCTCAGCCTTCTAGCCTGGACTGAAGACCAGTGGCTCCCAGGAAGCCTTTAGGCCTCCAGTGCTGGATTGGGATGCTGAGGCATCCAGCCACGTGGACTGAGCCACTTGACTCTCAGGCTTGCAGACTGCTATTGTGGGACTGCTGTGAGCTAATCCAATAAATCCCCTTTTTACTACAATTCTATTGATTCTGTTCCTGTAGAGAACCATGACTAACACAGATCTCAAGTGCTCACCAGTGAATGAATACATGATCACTTGTGATGCTGCTGTGATCTGAATAGTAATATCCCCTGAAATCATATGTTGAAATCCCATGATGGTATTAGGAGATGGAGCCCCTAGGTGTTATTAAGGAATGAGAGCGGCTAGGGCACACCTGTACTCCCAACTACTTGGGAAGCTGAGGCCAAAGGATCAATTGAGTCCAAAAGTTCTGGGCAGTATTGCACTATGCTGATCAAGTGTGCATACTAAGTTCAGGATCAACGCATGGTCACCTCATGGAAGCAAGAGACCTCTCCAGGCTGCCCCAGGAGTGGTGAACCAGGTCAGAAACAGAACAGATCACAAGGCACGAGAGTGAAGCCCTCATGCATGGAATTCATGCCCTAAGGGGACTCACCTGTACCTCTCACTGTGTCAGCAGACAGTGAAAGTGTGCTCTCTAGGAACCAGAAAATTGCCCTTCACCAAACACCAAACATGCTATCACCTTGATCTTGAATCTCCCAACCTCTAGAACAGGAAGAAATGCATGTCTGTTGTTTATAAATGGCCCAGCTTGTGGTATTTTGTTATAGCAGCCCAAATGGATTAAGACAGGTATACTCTTGCAATAAAATATCAGCCAACCTTATAAAGGGAGGAAATCCTGGCATCTGCTGTAACGAGGAGCCTTGAGGACGTTGTTCTAAGTGAAGTGCAAAGTCACAAAATGACAAGCCCTGTGTGAGTCCACTTATGTGTGGTATCCAGAACAATGAAACAAACAGAAACACAGTGGACGGTGGCTTCAGGAGAAGGGGTGGAGCTGAAGGAACAGTAGGGAATCGCTGTTTAACGGGGACGATGGACTTTCAGTTTTGGAAGATGCAAAGAGCTCTGATGATGAGATGGACAACGATGTGAACGAGCCTAACACCACTGAGCTGTAGGCTGAAAATGACTGCTTCAAATACACACACAAACAGAGCCTGGAAGATAGCTGAGGGAGGGAGAGCACTCCCCTAGCATGTCCAATCCCAGCACTGCAGGAACCCCGGGTCAAGGTACACTCCAGGAATCCCTGCCCTGGGAGGTGGAGGCAGGAGAGTGAGGAGTTAAAGGCAAGCCTAGACAGAATATTGAGTTCAAGACAGCCTGGGCTGCATGAGACCCTGTATCGGTAAATTAATTTTTTAAAGTAAGCAAAATTAATAAGTGTATACAACTCTTCAAATTTGTCTACCCAGAGTTACTTCCTGAAGGTGTGCTTCCACTGCCAAGAACAACTGAAAATGGTTAAGTCATCCCAAGATGCCTCGGGCACCCTGTGTGTTCACATTATACCTGTAAGTACTTACCAACACATTATCTATGTAAGTGCATCTGTCTGAGCACAGGACCAAAATGCTCCCAACAACTAGCAAACTAGCCAAAGCCTGACCACATCCCATCTGAGGACTTAGCAACATATTGTCCCTGGGTCTGCTCTACCTTGACAATCTTTATTTTATGCATGATTGACACATACTTTCGATTTTAGATGGCTGTTTCACCAAAGGCAAAAGTCCACTTACTGAGATTGTTTGAATTTCAATCAAAGCCTGAGTAATTCTTAGTATAACTATGTCCCAAGCTCTCCACAGGACAACTCTCCCTCAGGGAAACTAGAACTCTACACATTGATGTAGCCCATTGTGTGGAGAGCATTCTCAGTGATCCAGAGAAGCACTGGTTCAACTTGTCACAGCAAGGCCGGGGCCCCCAGAACCTTTGTCAGGCAGAAGAGGATTTCCCTTCCTGAAAAACAAGGAACAGAGGCCAGCACACTAGAGAATGCTCTCTAGTTTGGCCCAAGTTAGATCTAGCAGAGACTGTGAGAAACATCCCCAGGCTCCCTGGGGTACTGGCAAAAGAGGAAAGAGGAGCTGGACTGGACACCCATGGAGTTGGGATGGAGCGGACGAAGGGAAATAGAGTCTGAAATTCAGGAATGTTCCCAGCCCTGGTTCACTGCAGTTGCTGAAGCAGGCACGTGGATAAAAAGATCAAGACGTTGACAATGATGCTAAAGCCATCCTCCAAGCTTGACTTTCAAACTTGAAAACAAAAGTTAGAATAGGCACAATGGTAACACTATCTGTTTCTGTTTCCTCTTAGCAAAAGATGACATCTTGCTGTTAGCACCAGGCTCAGAGCATCCACCGAGATTATTAATAAACCAGCTGGCCTACTAGAGCCCTTCTACGCGGGACCCAAACAGCTAGGTCCAAATCATGGCTTTGTTCCAACTTGACTTTGAGTGCTTGATCTTCCAAAGACACAGTCTCTTCACCTAGAAAATGGTCTTGATAACTGTATCGGCTTTCCCGGACAACAGGAAGTACTGAAGGATACAAGAGCATAAGGACAAGGGCAGGTCTCCGCACTCCATCAGTGTTCATCGGCTGATGATGACAGTAATCTGCTGACATACAAATGCTGGGCAGCAAGTGCACCTTAAAATGTAACCTAATTATGTCTGTGTCTCCTTGGGCAGCAGCCCAGTGAACGTTTATAACTCAGTCACCTAAACCAAGCAAACACAGTTCACACACTGTTCACTGCATTTTCCATTACACCTTTTTTTTTTTTTTTTTGAAGATTCCCAAATTGAGTCTTGCAGTTATTTCTGGGAAATCCACACACCCACATTCAGAAGATGAGAAACTGAGGCCCTGAATGACTGATTTGAATGAATCATTTGGGGTGGACAAACCTCTGACTTTTCACCCCCTGCTCTCCTTCCCAGGTCCAGTTTCCTTTCCGGACCGGGAGGTGGTCCATAGTGGAGGGCTGCCCTTCCCATGTGCCCCACCCTAGTTAAGGAAAAATCGCCATGAGCATTCTTCCATTTAATTGATTAATGGAACCCCACTGATCCTTTCTTTCACGGGCTGGCCACGATTTCCTCTCTACCCATGATCTACTTGTGAATGATGATTTTGGAAAACAGAACCAAAAACCGAACTGCAATTTTCAAATCCGAAACATCCTTCCCATCCTTACTCAGCAGAGAGCAAGAGGCCTGGGAAGGGCTCTGAGAGACCAGACTCTTGTCCCCACGGATGTGTAACCTCGCCTTGAACCTCTTTTCTCGGGCCTTTATCTTATCTCCAAGGTGTTCTCTTGCCTCTCACAACACCTAAAACAGTGCTGGACACATAGAGCTCCCAGAGACAGAGAGGGCCAGGCTACAAATGGGTATCCAGTGTGTGTCTCATATTTGGACAAATGAGATAAAGCCTTACCTCCTTGTCCTTCGTGGCTCAATGGGGTAAGGACCCTGGGGCTAGATGGGCTGCCAGACAGGAGGACATGGAAGCAGGATTCCTGGATGGTCTGTGTCGGGGACAAATGCCTCCGGGGGCCCACGGAGGCACACCCTGGCTTAATCTCAGGATGGCACCTGGCAGCTTACGGGCTTGGCTTGTAAACAAGTTCCAGGAGGCAGTCCTGATTGGCTATTGCACATCATGCCCGCCGTGTGCACAGGTTCTTATCGTAGACTGACCAACAGCTCCCTGATTGGCCAAGGGGCTCTATATATTTTGTTTCATTTTTTTTGGCAAAAAAGAGAGCAATAAAGAAAGAGCAATAAAGAGAGAGCAATAAAGAGAGAGTGCGCATTCTTCCACCCATAAGCGGTGTGTGTTTGTGTGTGTGTGTTTTATCATTGCCTCCGCGGGCGGTGGGCAGTGATAGTCTGACCAAAGTCACACAGAATGACAAGGTCAAAAAAGGAGATCTTCCATGTGGAGAGGTAGAGAAGCAAGGAGACACCAGCCTCTAAGGACATGTGATCAGGGCCAGCTACTCCTTGCCGGTACCTTCCAAGGTGCTCCCGAATGAAACCCAGCAGCCGTGACTCCTACCTCCCTGAGATCCTTCATTCTCTAACACAAGCACCCCGGAAGCCAAGCAATCTCCACATCTACCTTCTAGGTCAGGAGAGCAAGCCAAGGACAGATCAGTGCCCTGACTGGCATCACCTGACAAAATCAAGGTGCGTGCCCAGGCCTGACAAGGGGCTGTGTGCTGTGCACTTCCCCTGCACCCTGTCTGCCTAGCTCAGGGGCCAGCTTGCCCAGCCTTCCTTGATGTGCACACAAGCACTTTGCGCGTGTGACCTCGCCTTGCACCTCTTTTCTCAGGCCTTTATCTTATCTCCAAGGTGTTCTCTTGCCTCTCACAACACCTAAAACAGTGCTGGACACATAGCGGGTGCTCGGTAGACTTGAGGATTCCATGTTTAGTAGAGCAGTAGAGAGGTAGTGTCAGAAAGGCTTGCTGGGAAAGGATTTTGTATAAGTGTGGTGTGTGTGCAGGTGTCTATGCGTGTTCGTGTGTGTGTGTGTGTGTGTGTGTAGGTTTCTATGCATGTTCATGTGTGGGGTGTGCAGGTGTCTATGCGTGTTCATGTGTGTGTGTGTGTGTGTAGGTTTCTATGCATGTTCATGTGTGGGGTGTGCAGGTGTCTATGTGTGTTCATGTGTGTGTGTGTGTGTGTGTAGGTTTCTATGCATGTTCATGTGTGGGGTGTGCAGGTGTCTATGTGTGTTCATGTGTGTGTGTGTGTGTGTGTAGGTTTCTATGCATGTTCATGTGTGGGGTGTGCAGGTGTCTATGCGTGTTCATGTGTGTGCGCAGGTTTTCAAAGCCACACCAGAGTCTCGTGTCCTTTCCAAAGTCTCCATAACCTCAATGGACATTATACCTTGGTCTACATGGAGCCCATGGACACACAGGGACGAGGAGTTTTTGCTCCCTGTCTGACACCCCTAATCCCTGGACACCTCTCTCTCTCCGGGTGCCTCTGTCGTGGGCCTTCCAGAGTAGTTCTGAGACTTCACATTCGACTCACTTCTAGTTTTACTTAAGTCCTTAGAAAATCAAGTGATAAGCTAGGTATGGTAGAATACATACAAGGACTCAGGACACTGAGGCAGGAGGATCTGGAGTTCAGGACCAGTTTGGGTTGTATAATGAGACCCTGTGACAATGGACAAACAAAGGTTATTCTATATTAGCCTTGTCCTACTTGGAAACCTGCAGGCGTGGCCGTCTTGGGACTTGGCAAATATGGAAGTGGAAGTCCAGCCGCCCTGAGCACAGCATAGCAGCCAAGTTCCTGCGATGGAGGCTGACACTCACTCCAACTCTGCTGCTTCTGTTCTGTGAAGGGTCTGGGTTGTTGAGGTTCTCTGGGAAGACCAAGATTTTAAAGCTGTTGTGGCATTAGGATATTCCAGTCGTTCCCCTCCTCTGTCAGGGTCTCACTGAGCTGTGGTCCTTTAGAGAAGAGCATACATTCATTCCAGGAGAAAGAACCCTCAGAGTTATGTCCTTGACCTGAGTGAGCCGGTTCCCAGAGCTAAGTGGAGGTGAGGAGAAGGAGCTCCTCCCAGCCCCAGTACCAGGCTGGGCAATGCTAGCCTCTCAGCAGCACAGACAAGGGCAGGACAGTCTCCTCTTTGAGGCTTCGTCGGACCCTTGCTGGGTGTGCGTGTGGTCTAGGTGGCCACAGAGGCAGATGGAGCTCAGACTCTATTCAAATGCTCACTTTCAAGCCCAGTGATTCTGAATGGCTTCAGGGCAGCTGCGGCTCAGTGAGGATTCTATGCAGCAAACCTGAAGGATGTGGCACTTTCTGACTTCACTTGAACTAGAACAAGCCTTTGCTTGGTGAGCAGGTGGAATGGAGCTCTGGAATTTCACAAGGGCCTGTGCTTTAGCTCCTCGTAGGGCTAACAGAGGACACAATCAGTGCATCAGTGGGAACATGTGTCTCCTCTAGACAGCCTCTACCAGATATGCAGGTTGAGAACCACTGGACTTTGACGGTACCTAGTGTTTTCAAGAGCAGGAGTGATTTCACCATCCTTTCCAGGCCCAGGTAAGCTGTAAGTATTCAACAAAGACTTGCTAGTTGATAATACATCAGCTCATACAGAATTTATTAGTGGCTTACCTTGATGCAAGGCACTCACTAATAGGCCTCCATTAGCCATAAAATGGGCCACAGAATCCAAGCTAAGTAAACACAAGGAGTGTGGTGTGTGTGTGTGTGTGTGTGTGTGTGTGTGTGTGTGTGGTTTTGAGATTGTGATGATTTAGATTGATTGTCAATGTGGCAGGACCTAGAATCACCTAGGAAAATAGCCTCTGGGCACACCGGCGAGGGATGATCTCCATAAGGTTAGCCTCTGGGCACACCTGGGAGGATTATCTCCATAAGGTTAGCCTCTGGGCACACCTGGCAGGATTATCTCCATAAAGTGAGCCTCTGGGCATGCCAGTGAGAGATTATCTTGATTAAATTCACTGAAGTGGGAACCACCTCAACTGTGTGAGGCACCATTCCATGGGCTGAGTACATTGCTCTCTGCTTCCTCCCTGCTGATGTGACATGTGACCCAGGCTTCCCTCTCTGGCTGGGCACCAGCATTCACTGCTCTCTGCTTCCTCATGATGGTCTGAATATGATCAGCTGCCTCAGCTCCTGCCGCTGTGCCTTTCCTGCCATCATGAGCTGTAAGCTAGAACTCTAAAACTGAAGTAGAGCCTTCCCACTTTAAGTTGTTTCAGGTTGGTATTTTGTCCCAGCAATGAGAAAGGTAACTACAGAGATAATACAGAGATCCAGACTCAGGCTTCTGAGCCAGGAAGCAAATCCAGGCAACCATGGTTTCAGTGCCAGAAAGGTCTGTGGTAGTTTGAATATATGTCCCTTATAGACTCGGGTGTTTTATGAAAGTTTGTAAAAGTCTCCAGTCATATGGCTGGAGGTGTCACTGGGTCAGATCCTGAGGTCAAGCCCAAAGGTATTATTTGGGAGTGGATCTGAATTCCAGCCCAAAGATATGCAGAGTTTGAACACTGGGGTCCTGTTTGCTGCTAGTTTTATGTTTGTGACTTCTGGTGTTTGCTTCTCTCTCTCTCTCTCTCTCTCTCTCTCTCTCTCTCTCTCTCTCTCTCTCTCTCTCTCTCTCTTGCTCTCTCTTTCTCTCCTTGGATTTATGAATGGGAGCCAGCTTCTTCTGCCATCAATGGAACTTCCCTGGATCTTTAAGCTTGAAACAAACCCCTTCCTTCCAAAAACTGTGTCTGGTTTGGATTTTTATCCCAGCAACATGAAGCTGGCTGCTACAAGGCCCCTCACACCAGCCAGGCATGGAGTCTGGCTCAGGGGTACCTCTCTGGTCCCTCGAGGACCAAGAAGGGTGCTCAGAAGTGCAGTAAATTAGCACTATAGTGAGAGTGGCCCAGAGACCAAGGTTCATGGGATCATCCAGGTTCTAAGTCTGATCAGAATCTCAGAGTCAATGGCCAGATGCTGAAATTCTTACCCAGAACCTTCAAGGCAGCGGGTAAGCCAAGCTTCTGGCTAGGACTGAGTTTAAGGCACTGTCCATGGTCCCAACAAAAAGATGACGTGGCCATGGAGTAGCAGAGCTTTTCCACAGCCAAGTAGGAGCCTTTTAACAAGGGCTCTAGAGAGGCAGGAGAGCAAACACATGCAGATTACTGTGGTGTGCCTCCATCCCCAACCCAGACAACCATCATGCTAATGGCCTTGCTGTCTATAGGCCCAGAGCCTGATCTCTCTTGGGCCCCTGATTTCATGAAGGACAATCGAATGGTGTATCTGGGTGCACACCTACCTCAGGCATTAGAAGGAAGTGTGTGTTTATTTTTTTTATTGTCTTTATTGGCATTTCTATTTAAGTTACATTTTTAAACATTTTATATCAGGTAAAAGAAATGCAGAAATATTCCATACAAAATTACTGACATACTCGGGATATATGAGGGGCATTAAAGGCACCATTAGAATTTTATGACAGATGCCAAGAGTCTTTTCTGTAACCATAAATGAGATAAACACAATATAAAAAGTCTGGCACAGGACAGGGACAGGTGTTTCCCTGCTGCAGCTAATGACCTGTGGGAATCACCTGCCACCCCATGCAGGCTTCCTGCAGCTCAGGAGGTGAAGGCACCATGTGGAGCTTCACTTCTTCCTGATGTCTTACAGGTGCACAATTGCCTAGGCTCATTTCCCAGCTTGGAAGGCCTTCTCTTCCATGTTTCTAGCTAATGGAACCCCCGTTGGTTCTCCAAGCTTTAGTTGGAGCCTTCTTCCTCTTCAAGAGGCTGCCTTATCTCTTCCTTTGCTTCTCTCCACATCCATGCTTGACTCAGTCTTCCTCACTTTGTGAATGCTCTCTCTCTCTCTCTCTGTGAGTCCTGGAGTATTTGGCCAACACTGGAACATTCTCTCTTCTCCTTCAGGGAAATGTCTACACTACTCATCAGCTACACATGATATTCTCAAAACCACCAGTTATTCTTGGGCACAAACCCTAAAAAAATCAAGATCTGAGGAGCCATTCTAGGAGTCTGATGGTCATCAGCAAGAGAAAGACCCCTCCAACCCCCCCCCCACACCTTTCACAGCCCTTTGGAGACTTAGATGTTGAAAAAAGATTGTGTTAGAAAGTATTTGGACTGGGGGATTTAGAGGATTGTGGGACATTCATATAATAGGATGCAATGTGGTCATTAAAAATAATGATGAGGGCTGGAGAGATTGCTCAGTGGTTAAGGCACTTGCCTCTAGTGCCTAAGGCCCCGGGTTCAATTCCCCAGTACCCACATATGCCAGACCCACAAGGTGGTGGCCCTGGTGCTCTCTCTCTCTCTCTCTCTCTCTCTCTCTCTCTCTCTCTCTCTCTCTCTCTCTCTGCTTGAAAATGAATAAATAAAAATATTTTAAAAAAATAAAATAATGATGAATAAGCCCACACCTTTAATCCAGCACTCAGGAGGCAGAGGTAAGAGGATCGCTCTGAGTTCCAGGTCAGCTTGGGCTCCAATGAGACCCCACCTTGAAAAACCAAAGAAGAAATAGTGATAAATAGAAGAGAATTCATGAATGAAATAAACTGGTAACAGAAAAGAATTCCCATTTTTGTTGGAAAGTACCAACCTGTGGTGTTCGAAATCACGTGCCACAAATTCTCACATGCAAGCGTCACATGCCTCATGTTCTTTAAATCAATTCAAATCATTCTCAGACAACTCTGTGGTTTCTTTCCTTACCCAAGATCACTGGAGACCCCTCACATGAGGCCAAGGAAAAAGAGGCCAGCCTTCAGCTTCCCTGCTGGCCACACTAACATCCCTATGGTTGGACGTGCCAGGCCCTGTGACATTGGCTTGTTTATGATTTAGGAGCCCAGGGGTCCACAGCCTGTCCACTTGGTGCAGTCATTCTGTGACGTGTCCTTTTCCCCTCTTTAGGAGTTTCGAGGACCAGTTTGGGTTCCCTGCAACTTGAGACTCTCCAGCCTCTACCCCTGACCAGGGTTGGGACACTGTCTAGTCCCCTCAGCCCTCAAAGACACTCCCCCATGTATATCTGTCTTAATGTAATGGGTGGCTTCATAAACTTGGACCATCTGAGAAGTGTCTACTGTCACATCTCCCAGGCTAGGAATACACAGAGGAAGGAAGAAGCCAGAAAAACCTGCCCCAGTGAAGAGCACCATAAACAACATAGACTGAGTGCATGTGTGCACAGAGACAGATCTAGATGCGGACAGGCCCCAATCTGCTCACTGGATAATGGGTGACTATGTTTACCTTACCTCTTAATTTCTTTGCACTTCATGTAATAAGTATGAGTCACTAATATCAAAACTTTTCAAGTTTAAAGGAAGTACATAGAAATAAGTTAGGATGTTTTTTAGAACCAGCCTTCTTAGACTTCTGAGACCCTGATGAGGTCATGTAATAAATATTAAGGTTGCCAAAAGCTTGACAAGCATATAAGGTTTCTGAATCAAGTGCATAAGGGATCCAGGGTGTTCCTGGCAGCCCTTGCCCAGGCTGCTTGTGCAACTTCACCAGAGAAACTTGGGACTCTGAACACACAACACAAGTGTGTGTGCTGCTCACATCAAACACTGCCTGAAAAACCTCATCTCAGATTCAAGGCTATTGTCTGTTATGAATTTCAGCAAACAAAAACTTTTATTATTTTCTGATTACTATTCCTTGGCATTAAGTATCAAAATAATATATCTTTGGATTGTATTATGACCTCAACTCTAGGGCATGCCCCGGGGAACTTACCTCTCTGATGGTCTGTGAAGAGCCACACAGGGCAAGAAGCCCACTCAGAGCTCCATATGGAGAGAAAAGGCCAGGGCCCTCTCTACCCCAAACCCACCTTCCATGAATCCTTGGCCATACCCACTAAGTGCCCGACAGTGGTGGGGGTGGGGAGTAGATTTCCAACCTGTCTCTTCCTGCAGCCCCTTAGACAATCCTTCCCAGAGATGCAACCCTACTCCCAGATGTGGCTTTATGTGTGAACACCTCCCCCCCCCCAACCTTCACTGGACACAAAACAAGGAGACTGCAAGAGAGTCTGTCTTACTCACACGGGTCTCCTCCTCACAGGAGGCCTGGTTTATTTGTTTTGGTGAGCTGGCCAGCTGTGAGCTGTTTGGCTTGGGGCTGTGGGATTAGTACTGTTTTTCTTTCTACATTGGTAAAGTCAGGGGAGAGGCCAGCTCCCAGGTTGAGGATGCCCAGGACGTGGACTCTCTGCTCTATCTCTCACTGCTGTGGAATTCAGCTCTAGCAACAAAGGCAAGAGGGTGTTGCTTTTCAAGGGAACATGGTTGCTAGGCACAGTCAGCCAGATGTCCCCTCTGCCCCAGGGGTAGAAAGATCCCTAGGGCTCTTCCTCAGGAGAGGAAGCCTTTGCCACACACAGGGGAAACCAGACAACAGAGCAGCTCCTCCCTCAGTCCTAGACTCCTGTTTCAGGCTGCTGGGGGTCCAGGGCTATCAAAGCCTTTTCCCTCAACCTTCTAACAAATTCTCAACACCGCTTGGTATGCAGTGAGTGGGTCCTTGAGAAGGCTCTTTGATTTCAAATCCACAAAATGCTATCACCCCTGACCCTTCAGTGTGACTATGTCTAAGCCTTTAATTTTAACTTAGATGGCCAACAGTTGAGTTCTGTTTAGTGATTCCTCTGTGTGGGATTTCTCCTTAATTTTACAGAAGTTTTTTTTTCAATTTAATTGATTAGTTTATTTATTTATTTTGATTTGTCAAGGTAACAGAAAGTTCTTTTAGAGCAGATACCATTTTTTTTCACAATACAAAGAAATAATTGAAAAATGATCAGATACTCAATTCATACTTGTTGAATGACAAGGCTAGATGATGGACAGACAGGTGGATGGTTGGACAGATGGACGACAGATGTCTTTCACTGAGGGCTTCTCATAGCAAGAATAACTTTCCTGTGAAATCGCCAACAAATATTTACTTACCATGTGATAGCCATAGTTCTAGGTCCTGGGATTCATCACTGAACAAAGCCCAAGTCCCCACTTTTGTGGAACGAATATACCAGTGGTGTAAATAATAAATACTTAAAAATAAATGCACGCACAGGCTGTCGGAAGAGGATGGCTGTTAAATAGCAAAGAAGAGAGCAGAGTCAGGAGGCTTGGGAGCCAGGGGAATCCGAGCCAAGTGAGGGAGTGGATCATGGGGATATCCGGGAAGGAATGTTCCAGGAGCATGAATACAAGTACAGCAGCCCGGGTGTTACCTGCAGGAGATCCATAGCTGGAGTGGAGTTAACAAGAGAGGGTACTAGAGGAATTTCACAGGCAGGGTTGGTTGGCCTGGATGATCCTGTAGAGCAGAAGGGCAGCCGTTGAAGGCTGTGGAGAAGGTGAATGACAGGGCTGGGAGACGGCTCGGTGGCTGAAAATAATACTTGCTGTGCAGGCCTGATGTCCAGAGTTTCCCAGAACCTGTGTGAAGCTGGCACACACACCTGTGACCCAAGCACAGCTACGGCAGTGGGAGGCAGTCAGGAGAATCCCAAGCTCGCGGCCAGCTAGTCGGAATTCATGGCTGCAAACAAACAAACCACAAAAAGTGGAAGACTAACAATGACAGCTGGAGGCTGCCCTTTGACCCCTATGCTGGGTCGTGGCACGTAGGCACCCATATGGACGGGGTGGGGGACCTGATTTTCTATCTGAAAAGACTCCCCTCTAGCCGCTGTCTTTGAGAATAGACCACAGAAATCAGGTGGCAGGCTGCAGTGAGCACCTGGAAGGTTGAGGTACAAGGAAGATGGTGATGGCCATGACAACAGGTTTTCTAGCTGGTGGGCATGTTGAGCTGAAGATATAACCAGGTAGCTATACAAGTGAATCGCTGACATCATTTAAATTTGGACATCAGTGATACTGGATATGCAAAAACCACAAGAACAGATGAGGTCACTAGAACAACAGTATAAGCTAAAGAAATTGAGATGACTGGCCTGTCATAGAAGATGTCAACCCTAAAGGATCCAGGAAAGGAGAAGCCAGTAAAGAAGACACGACTCATAAGACAGGAGGAAAGCAAGGAGACGACACTGTCTGAAGTCAAGGGAAGACAACAGAGAGCTGTGTCAAATGTAGCCGTAGGTCAGCTCGGGTTAGGACTGAAGCGTGATCACTGGCCCCGACACGCACGCTAACAAGAGCAGTGTGCTGGGAACGGGGACGAAGCGCTGGCGAGGGTCAGCGGAAGAGAAACTGAGAGGAGACAGTGGGAGGAGGGCTCACGGACAATGTTCTGAAGTCGTTGTGATGCATTGGGAGTACAGTAGTTACCTTCTTGTTCCTAGGACAACATACCCAACCATAAGCAGCTTAGAGGAGGAAAGGGTTTATTTTGGCTTAAGCTTCAATCGGAGGCGTCTGTCACGGTGGGAAAGGCATGGAAGGAGCAGACAGCGGGTGTCCCTTTGTCACAGCAGCAGAGAGGAACCAGAAAGAGCAAGTTGGTAGGGCTGCCTCCAGTGACACACTTCCTCCTAAGAGCTTCATGATGCTCCCAAACAGCTCCACCAACTGGGAATTAAATATTCAAACACATGAGTCTATGGGGGACATTTTACACTCAAAATATCCTAAGGACAAATAAAAAGTTGCAGGCACAGTGTGATCATGGCCATGTAAGCATAGCACATGCTGATGGCAACGATTCAGGAGGGAATGAACAGCTGAAGATGTAGAGGTGGGCAATGCCGGCAGTGTGAGTCCTTGAGCAAGGAGAGGGCATGCGAAGCAGGGCACAGGTGGACTGTGTGGCAAATTCATTACTCTTCTGGTCGAGCAGACAGAGGCCATGAGGGTTGCTGAAGGTCGGAGCAACTGTAAAGCAAGGTCATCAGCCAGGAGCAAAGAAGAAGGAAGGCATTAGGAGTCTGAAGAAAGAAGCAACGGTACAAATGTGTTATCTTAGTGAACGGGAGAATGAATGTGTACACACCTCCCTGAAAAACTGTGGGCACAAATTGAAAATGAGAATAATCACCAGGGTTGGTTTTTCCCCCTCAAACAAGCATGGATCAAAAGAAAAGCTAAACTTAACTATGGTGATGGTTTTGCCAGGATAGTGCAAAGACGTAAGAGGGACAACGGTGTCAAAATGACAGGAGAAGGAGTGCTTGTCATGACTGGCCATGGAACTGAAGTTGCATTTAGAAAGAAGGGTTTTCATGTAAGTAAGTAGGAACATGGCCTTTGAGCTGTGGGTGGAAAGTCAGAGCCTCTCGGCCCCAACAAGACTCTACATTCAAATCTCTAAAATTTGGGAATATTGATATTACCTAGGAAAGGGAATTAAAATTGCAGATGAAGTTAGGCCTGCCAATCTGCTGCTGTCCTGAAGAGGTGCCCCAAGATGATCCAGGTGGACCCAGAGTGACCGAAAAGGTGCTTGTAAGCCAAAGGGAAGCCAGAGAGTTGAAGGATGTGGTGTGGGAATGACCTGACTGCCATTGCTGGTTTTGAAGCTGGAAGAGACCACAGGCCGAGGATCATAGATGGCCTATAGAAACTGGGAAAGGAGAGGAACTTATACTTCCAACAGGTTCCAGAAGGAACGAACCTTACCAACATCTTGGTTTTCACTGAGAGACCCACTTGTGACTTCTGACCTCCTCAGCTAAAGGGTAATGTCTGTTGTCTTAAGCACCAAGTGTGTGATAACTTGTTACAGCAGCCATAAAAGAGTATCCACCCAGCCTCCTTCCTCCTCGTCCTTTCTTTTACCCCACTTGCAAGATCAGTCTCTAGATCTCTTAATTCTCTATGAAAGTCCGAGTGGGAGTGAAGGAGACTGAGGGCCCAGATGGTGTACGTCAGAGGCCCCCTCAAAAGCTCTGCCAGCAGGACAGAATGAGCACCCAAGAGAAGAAACAGTGCTCGTGCTAATCCCAGGCAGGAACAGGGAGCAGCGATTCCTGGATTTGGGACTAATTCCTCTTGTGATGGGCTTTCAGAAATCCATCTCCCGTTCCCCCAGGTTCTGCAATGAGTCTCTCCATATGAAATCCAGGTCTTTGCTAGGATGGTCTACTTTTCCAAAGGTGCTCTGCCCATGCCGAGAGGAGCAGAAGGCAATAGCCATGCTAAATGGAGGCAGAATTAGCCAGCCCTCTAATTCCAAAGTGTTTAGCTTTGAAGCACAAAAAGTTAAACACCTTCTTGCAACACATTGTAAACATGTCAGTGTGTTTAACATGTTAACCATGCTCTGTTCTCCTGCCCATGTGTTTAGAAAAGAAACAGGTTATGATGTTTAACTAGTAAATGGATGTATGTGCTCATAGCAGCTAACACTTTTTAAACACTTGTGGATGCTTAAAATTATGATGTGTTTAAGATTCGAACACGTTTGCTTTTCTACACTCTTAATCCAATGAGCGCTTGTCCACCTTGCCAAGGCCAGTCTGCATCGATGGGCTCCTCCAGCTGCCAACTGTCCCTCTGGATTTGCATCTTAGCGTTTTCTTTCCACAAGGACCCCTTCTTCGGGGAAAGCCTTTCTTCAGAGGGTGTCTAGTGCTCTGTTCCAGAGGGTTTGACTGGCACCCCACACAACACCTTACCAACTCCTCTTTGTGGTTCAGGAAATAAAAAAGAAGAGGCTCCAGTCCTGAGCAGACCACACAAAGCGTGTTGAGGAATGGGGGTGGGGTGAGGCCAGGCTTCCAGATGCTTCCCAGGGCCCTGCCTACTTGTGTCCTCTGCCTCGTCTTTCCCAGTCAGTAGCTGGGCAAGGCCTCGGCTCCCGCCTCTGCTCTTCCCAGCATGGACTCGCTGTGCAGTCGTGGAGGGGGTGTGGAGCGGTGGGTGTCTACCTGCTTTCCCCGTCATGCCAAGCCTCGTCCTTTCCTGTCTGAAGACTCCAGTTATCTCCCCACTCATGTCCCTCACCCTCTCTTGAGCACCCACCAACCATACCCTACTCCCACCTCAGCTCCTCCTGTGGGTGGCCTCTAAGTCTCTGCCATCATTACTCACCCTAGCCATTCTGCAATGTTTCCCTCCGCCTCTGTGTTGCAGACACCCTGGCCACCTTTTTCCCCCAATACTTCTTGCCCTGGGATATTTAAATTTGCTGTTCTCAGAGCCTAAAGCCATTCTTGGTCCACTCCCACTGGCTGATTTAAATAACAGGGTCTTAGCAAAGTTTTAGCCCAGGCCAGAGTCCCCCCACCACTCTTCTACGCTATCCTAACACCACTGGAGTCTCCCCCGTAGCACCTAATTACCATTTATTTAGTTTTGCCTTCTACCACTGGGCTAAGTTTCCAATGAGTGCGGGTCTATGACCTGTCTTACTCACCACTGTACCCCAGCACCCGATGCCTGACACATAGTTAGCACCTAATGAATGTTTGTCCAGTGGCCGGTGGGACTTCCGGCTATCCAGTTAATCTCGAACGAATGGAAAGAAAGGTTGCATTGTGAGTTGGGAGCCGTGAGCTTAGTTTCCCACCTGGTACAAGCTGTTTAATTTTTCTGACTCAGCCTGGCTGAATGCCAGGTGGGAACTGGTTCAATTCAGCAAATGTTTATGGAGGCGACAGTGTATGAGGGCTCTGGTGTCTGCAGAAAGGAGGAAGGGTCCTTACCCTCCAAGGGTCTGTAGTTTAGTGGCTAAGATAAGACTTCAGCATAACCAGCCACAGCACTCTTAGTGATGCAAAGACAAGCAAATGAATGGGGAAAAGCCACTTCAAAATGACAGAAGAAGGAAACTTTATGGAGGAAGGACATCTACAAAAACCGGAGGATCGATAATGCTTCAACCACCCAAGAGTGGGGTGAGTGAGAGAATTCTGTCACTAATGCAATGACATTCAAGGCTCAGAGGTGGAGGGGCCTAGAACATGCCGTAGAAGCATTTAGGACCCAACTGAGCCGTGACCAGGATGAAGAAGAAATGACACTAGACAGGAGGGTTGAATCTTCCAAACGCTGGGTATAGTCTGGAGCTGGGTGAAGGTTTTGTGAGCAAGGGAAGGGCCAGTGGGAGTTACATTTAGGATATCATTAGCAACCTTCCTCATCATTGTGGGAAATGCCTGACAGAAGCAAATTAGGGAAGAAGGATTTATATTGGCTAAGAGTTTAAAAAAGGATACAGTCCACCATGGTCAGGAAGACATGGCAGCAGGAGTGTGCAGCAGCCTATCACGTTGGATCCACGATCAGAAAGAAGAGAGAGATGAACACTAATGCTCAGCTCACTTCTTCCTGTTTTCCATTTTATTCACTTCTGAACCACAGCCCCCAAGATGGTGTGGCTCACATTCAGGGTGGGTCTTTCCTCCTCAGTTAAACCTCTTTGGAAACAGCCTTATAGATTGTGGTAGTTTTGAATAAATGTCCCCCAATAGAATTTATTATAATTGTGTTTATTAAATTGTTAATTGTCTCCAGGCTTCTGGCTGGAGGAAGTGTCACTTTGGCCTGGCCTCCTGGGCTCATGACACCCTTTCTAAATTGGATGCAAAATTCTAGGGATACATATGCAAAACAGCCCAGGTCTGGCAGTTCTGCATTTTGTGAGTTACAGTGTTACAGTGTGCTTACTTGCTTGAGGTGCTAGTGGTGGGTTTCACTCTCTGCTTGCTTCTGTAAAAGGGAGCCAGCCTTTTTCCTTAATTTCCCCTGGGTCTGCTACGTCAATACTTTCCTCCCCAAAATTGTGCCTGGTTTGGAGATTCATCCCAGCAACGTGTGACTGACTATGACATAGATAAATCCAGAAGTGTCTCCTGAATTAGTCTAACTCTAGTCTTTGATAATGAAGGCTAACCAGCATATGCTGATTAATCCAACAGCCGGAGTAGAGAGTGGTGGTCAGCTGGGAGACAGTGGCACTTACTCAGGAGAGGAGGCAGTTGGAAGCTCAAGAGACACAAGAAAAGGTGGAGGGTGACCCCACACACCTGAGACACTGCAACTGATGGGCAAAGGCTAGAGCCCCCCCCCAAGGATGCCAGGCTTGCAAGTCTGGACCATCAGAAACAGGCTGTGAACACACAAAACCAGACTAGAAGTGGTAGAGATAAGGCGGCGTATTCCAGACAGCACGATGGAAAATGGAATGTGGATTATCAAGCAGCAGGTACACTGGGCCGATCTGTACTTTGTTAGACATAGATGCGTGTTTGTATGGGTGGTGTGATAGTTTGAATAGATGTCCCCCAATAGAATTTATTATAATTGTGTTTATTATAATTGTGAATTGTCTCGAGCCTTCTGGTTAGAGGAGGTGTCACTTTGGCCTGGCCTCCTGGGGTCTGGCCTAAGGTATTTCTAAATTGGATGCAAAATACTAGGGATACATATGCAAATAAGCAGCCAGAACCCAAGTCTGGCAGTTCTCCTGTTTTGTGAGTTACAGTGTTACAGTGTGCTTGCTGGTCTGTCTCTGCTTGGATCTGGGTAAAGGGGCCACCCTTCCCTTAACTTCCCATTGATCTATTATTTCAATAAATACTTTCCTCCCCAAACTGTGCCTGGTTTGGAGATTCATCCCAGTGGCCTGTGGCTGACCACAACAGGTGGGAACATGTGTGTGCAGGTGTGGATGTGTGTGTGTGCACATGTACTGGTCAATGACTGGTTTCTTGCTCAGTCACTCTGTACCTCATGTTTTGCACTGACCCTAGAGCACACCAATCTGGCTAAGCCAGCTAGCCAGAAAGCCCAAAGGACCCTCTTATTTCTGCATCCCCAGTGCAATTATCACACGCATGTGCCACCACACACCCCGCTCTTCTGTGGGTGCCATCCATCTAAACTCAGGCCCTTGCATTTGCATGGGAAGCACCTTTACCCACTGATTCGTCTCCCCAGCCCAACAGTTTATATTTTTAATACAGGAACAGAACACATTTTAAATGTCTTATAATCAAGGATAAGGAAAATCCATCTGAACTGTCTCTCTCCTTGGGAATTTCAACCCCAAATACAGAAGCTGCTCACTTTCCCGAGTGTCGTAATCTCTGCTGCGGCAAGGAAGAGAGGCATGGGAGGCGCAGCTGGTCCTCCGCTCGTGGACTGCTTATGAAGCTGTCCCCACCCTGCACCACACAGTTCTCGCATCCAAGTGAGACGCACGCGTGGACCTCAGCTCACCGCACTGCTTCTGTACATTCAGATAATTCAAGTTCTGCCCGT
This sequence comes from Zapus hudsonius, assembly GCA_004024765.1. NCBI lineage: Eukaryota > Metazoa > Chordata > Mammalia > Rodentia > Dipodidae > Zapus > Zapus hudsonius. The sequence continues at coordinate 42,670 of PVHP010003740.1, forward strand.
GGAGAGTCCACTTACAGCCCGCCGGGTGAGTCAATGTCCCCGTAGAGGCCCGGGGCAAAAAGAAATGAATGGGCTCCTGCAGGGAATTGTAGAGAAACAAAAAACACCATGCTTTCAAAACCAATATTTTAAAAAATGCTTAATAAGAGAAAATAGAGAAGGCATTTATTTTCCAACCATAATAGTCAACCTATTTTTATGAATAAAAACTATTCTAATTAAAATAGAACTTCAGACGGAGTGTGCCATGAACACTTTAGTCCGCTTGGAATAGGCTTTCATTTTCCAGTTACTTACGGCATCAGTCCCTCACACTCACCGTAGTCGGAGGTAACCTCTGTGAACAGTTACAGTCACATCTAAAGTCTGGCTTAGATGCCATTTTCCCTGGCTTAATTCCCTTGGCATCCACAGGTGAAGGGTAGTTCACTAAGGCCGCCCTCCAGGAGGAAGTTGGCAGATGAGAGCTCTGAGGATCCTCCTCAGTTTTCTGAAGCAGGTAACATTTTGGGAGGCACATTAGAACCCTTAAACTTTAGATTAAAAAAGCAATAAGTCGCTGATTTCCCGAGAACAGCATTACTCCACGTATTGTTTGATTTCAGAATTTCAGCCAGTGATGCCTGCCAGCCCTGGGCGATTGTCAGCTGGTCTCATCTCAAGCCTGGGAGTGAGGGGTGGTGCCTGTTCACACTGTGGCTACGAGTGCCCAGAGAACTCAGTGCGTACAGCGAGACTCTTTGCCACACCTCACTATCACACCACATTTATGGGGACATTGTATCTACTAATAATTAGTTCCCTTCCCTTCTTGGTACTTCACAGCCCCTCAAAGAGGGCTCTGGCCATAGACTAGGACACTACAAGCCTGTGCATGGCTTCTCCTCACTCCTTGACTTTGTTGGCTAAGGAGGCCATGTACTTCAGAATCAAGCTCTTGTGAACTGCTGAGGTCTAAATGGAAGACCACTGCTTCACAGTCTCAGGACTGGCGTCAGTGTAAAACAAACCTTGTGTCTTAAAACTTGTTTGAAGTTTGTGCATGGAAACGTGATGCCATGATCCATAAGTTTTCACTTGTTTTGGCGACATTTTAGCTCCTACAGTAGATCGGTGACTATATTGATTTTCTATTGCTGCTGTAACAGATTGCCACACACTTAGGCACTTAAAACAACACCAATTTATTATTTGACATTTGTGGAAGTCAAAAACCCAAAATGAGTCTCGCTGGACTAAGGTCATGGTGTTCGCAGGGCTGGTTCTTTCTGAAGGCCCTTGGAAGGATTTGTTTCCTTGTCTTTTGAACCCTTTGGAGGCTGCCTGCACTCCTTGGCTTGTGTCCCCTTCCACCAGCATCAAAACCAATAGTGTATCTGCATCCTCAAGACAGTCTCTCCATTTTTGCTTCGGTAGTCACACCACGCTCTGTAATAAATCTCTTGCCTCCCTTTTTTAAAGACTGTTGTGATTATATTGAGTTCATATGGATAACCCAGGATAACCTCTCAACTCAAAATCCTTGACTAAGGGCTGGAGAGATGGCTCAGTGGGTAAAGTTCTTGCAGCACGAGCTTGAGGACCTGAGTTCATATTCCTGTCACCCACTAAAAGCCAGGTGTGGTGACCTGCCTGTAAGCCCAACACTGGAGGCAGAGACGGGAGGATCCCTAGGACTCAAAAGCCACAGCTCCACCACATTGAAGCAGTGCTGGTCTGAACCCACCTCAGCCCAAGATGACAAGTGAGTGGGAAGATGGGTGCAGAGGAAGTGCAGACTGGTAAGAACCATGTGGGCATTAGTCAGAGAACTGGATAAGATTACAGAAACATTTGTATCATTGTATCAATACTGGGGTATTGAGTTCCACTCAACAGAATACTCTGCAGCCACTAAAACCATGACTAAGAAGTGCATTTAAGAAGAGATAACGCTTATGCTGCTAAGTTTTCAAAGTAAGATATAAATTGTCCGTGTGGCATATCTAACTTTACAGTGTGTATGTGCACACACGTAACAAGTAGACAGAAAATATTCCTAGAAAAAATCTTGGTCACGGGGCTTGGGAGAAGTTGGTATGGAAGGTACTGATCTTGGTTCCCAAGTCTTCTCATGAAGCATGAACTGCTATGAAATCAGGGATTCTGCTTCCCTAATTATTGCTACAAAGTTGCCTGCACTGTTGGGACCCCATTCTGAGTCCTGGCAGGAACATCTGGTTTCAGTGGAAAACATAAACTTGGAGAGGACTTTTGCAGGGCCTTCCTTCCTCCTGATGCAAGTCTGTCGTGCCCAGGAATGGATTTAAGGTTGAGCATGATATTTTAGGATGGTATGATGACTCCTTTGGTCAACTACTTTACTTTGGAAATACTTCACCTTCTAGTCACTCCATGTTGAAAAAATAGGAAAGAAAAGACACTACCTCTGAAGTTTCTGCAGAGCTGATGCAGCTCTGGATCTCCAGCACCCCGAGGATTGACTGATGGAATCGCCACTCGTCAACGGTCTTACATGTTCACCATCTTCAAGTCTTCCAGGACTGGCTGCTGAATGGTGCCGTGTCCCCAGGTAGCAGCCACCGTACAGAAGCCATGTGAAACTGCAGGCCTGGGTGGGCAGCCAGCCCCCTGAAGTGCACCACGCCAGCAGGCTCACCACCACTTCATGGAGGAACACAAACTTAGCCTTCATAAGCCTCTTACCCTCGGCTTCCGTTCCTGAGGCATAAATTGTTGATTTTGTGCAGTCCAGAAAGGCTCTAGTTACTGAACCTCCACTCACTTCAGCTCCCGGGTGCAGGTGGGTACAGGGCAAAGCTGTCCCCTCTCATCCGCTCTCCCACACCAGCTGAGGCTAGCCTGACTTCAGCTCTCTCCTTTGAGACTTGAATCTGTCCACTATCTCTGCAGCCCCATACCTAGGCAGCATATGCTCTCTGCTCTGAAATCATCCACAGCTTGAGCACATGATCTGCCACATACATTGAAGGGCAGTCATGTGGCAGAAATGGAGTTTTCATGATCAGCACGACAAACGCTCTTTAGATCAAGGCAAAGCGTCCGGCAAGCATGCATGCCCCAGAGCACTCTGGACTTGCAAGGGGACTTTAAAGGGGACAAGCCTTCATGGCTATGCACGTGTTGTGAACTTTGTTTTTAAAAGGTCACCCTCATTATCATATCATACTCCTAACACTATCCTATTCCATCTCTCTCTAGGGAGACTTTCTCCTCATAATAATTCTCTCTAGGACCCCTCATTCACTACTAGTGGGAATGCAAATTTGTACAACCATTATGGAAATCAGTGTGGAGGTTTCCGAAAAAAAGATGAATATAGAGCTACCAGCTATCCTTCTACTGGCATCTACCTTCTCAAGACTCCCCTCTTCAGCACAGAGACATCTGCTCAACCATGTTTATAGCTGCTCAATTTATAATAGCTAAGAATTGGAATCAACCCAAATGCCCATCACTGGATGAATGGATATCAAAGTTGTGGTACATATACACCATGGAATTCTACTCAGCAGTAAGGAAAGATGACATAATGAAACTTTTAGGAAAGTGGTTGGACTTGGAACAGATCATATTCAGTGAACTCACATAAGAACAGAGAGACAAATGCCACATATTCTCCTCCATCTGTGGTTCCTAATCAGGTTAAGCTTGAACAGTAAAAAAAACCAGACAGACATGCCAATCGAGAGTCAGTCAATGGGGATGAAAGGGAGAGAGAATGGCAGGGCAAGGGGAGATATACACAAAATTAAATCCAAAATGAATTGATACCACAGAATCCTTACTCTTGGACAGCAGGCTAAACAATATATCCCTCTAGAGGAATATGGGGGTATCATCTGGTAAGAAGGGCCCTGAAGGGGATGGGATGAACCCTAACTCTAACACAATTGGCTCTGGCTTATAACTCCCTGTGCCAGAAATCAGTTACTTCCCACATCAAGCTGTTGATCAGAGAGACCTACAAGGTGCCCAAAACAAGACAGGCTTCTGTCAAAGCACTTCATTACCTGCCCCAGACTAAAGATAAGACCCTATTGCTGAAGATGCCACAGGCTGCTGTCACAGAACACCGAGAGACCCTGCAGGAACCTGGAAGGAAGCCAGCTCCCAGATGGTAAGCCCATATAGCACAGGAATGTGATACATGAGCTGCCAGGGGAAACTGGCCCACAATGTTGGGAGAAGGCAGGGACACTGCTATACGACAGAGACCAGCATGGCAATAGTGGCACTTAACCTAAGCTGGTAATTAACGGCTTTCTGATTAGCTAAGAGATCTGCTCAGTGGCAAGGAACCCTTAGCTGGAACTGGGATCTAAGGCAAATTCCTATGGAGACCAAGAATTCGGATCCAAGGGGAAGCCCTCACTAACAACAGGCCTAAATAGAGGCTACACCCAGTATAATCTCAACAAAGTAATAATGTTTGTCTCATTTAACCTATGTTGATCTCACTCTGCATTGGAGAATCTGTTTGTATTTTTCAGAAGACAGCGAGAACTATGGACAACCTCATTCCACCAACAAGACCTGGAATGATAGCTGACTCCCTGGCAGGAGATAAGCCACCTCTAACACATCATCTAGGGCCCAGGGGAAATCAGAGGAAGTGATGAGACGAGCAAGAGTTCTGCTTCCACAGCGAGTCAGACAACCTACGCAAGGGTGATGGAGACAGACTCCAAGGAGACTCAAAACAGTCCAGAGTAGAAACCCAAAGACTCTGAAGACCTCAACACTCAGGCCGACTTAAACTTCACCCACCATGGCTTAGGGAGCATTGCGGAAGAGAGGGGAGAGATTGTAAGAGCCATGGTGGGGGGACTATCCAGAGGCCTTACCCCCTCCAAAAAAAAAATGTCTGCTACTTGCACAGCTCATAGCCCTCCATCCCATGGAGCATTCTGGCAATCCCATTGAGGGGAGCACTCAGTGGAGTAGGGGCAGGGGGGGAGGGAAGGGGGGTTATCAACACAAGAATTGTACATACAGAGTTTCTACTTATTAATGGACATTTAAAAATTTACATACACACATAAAAACATAATTGTCTTTAAGAATTAGGGGGAAATGTCCATGGGCTTAGCATGGCTAATTTTATCATGTAAGGTGTCTGCACCCAGCAGTGGGTTCCTCGCTTCCTCTGTACAGTCAGTGAGGTGTTTCCAGATGAGCTCATGATGAGCAGGACTCAGGTCAAGTAGAATGATGCCTCCCAGACCCCACTCCTCATCTGCCCAGACAGGACATAACAGGTCAGGCCCACTGCATGGCTAGTCTTCGTTGTTAGAATCGCTCAGCTGAAAAATGTGGGGGGTTTCCAGAGAGGTTTAACCCACCCTGAATGTGGGCACCAGCACCTCGTGGGCTGGGAACCCAGACTGATTAGGAAGCACACAAGGAGGCGGTCCCAGCACTCGTCTCTCTGCCTTCTGATTGTGGAGGTGGACTGCACTCTCAGACCCCTCCTCCCTTAAGCTGCCTATTGGCAGGTATTTTGTCACAGTTATGAGAAAAGTAAAAAGTAAAAAGTACCCACTACTCCCCCTGGTGAAGTACCGGCAGCAGTGTCTTCGTGCCACCATCTTCCCCTGGCGCAGATGGAGGGAACAAGGGATGATAAGTGAGCACAGCTGTGCAAAGTTCTCAGCAACACTGCCATCTCCATCGTCACGACAATCTTCCATAAAGGTTGGGGGTCAGTGAGGCAGCTGCCTACACAGTGTGTCAGTGCTGGGACACCCCAAAGCTCCCACCCTGCACCCTCGAGGCTCAGCACTTTCCTCTGACAAGTTCTTCTACAAGTGGGGGCACATGCCTCCTCTCCAGCACCCCTCCTTCCTTCTCAGCCGCCTCTCTACATGGGCGCTCTCTCGCTCAGCTCCTAGTCCTGGAAGCAACTTTTGGATCCATAACCCCCTGGGGTCCCCTCCTGCTCACTCTCTTCATGTGGAGTGAACCCCTGTTGACAAACACTTCAAAGGAGTGGATCAACAGCCATTTCCCCAGAGGAAAAGACAGGGTTCAGGGAAGACATCGGGCAGAGCAGGAGGGATGCCAAAACTCTGCTCTTCTTCCCACTGGTTTTGCTCCGCCATTGCACTAACGACACATAGCTGGTTCCCTTGTGGTTCACTTTCCTCCCTCGGGTTCACTTGAAAGAGTGCTGCCTTCTCCGACCATGAACCTTCTAGGATGAGAAGTGGGGCTAGCCTCAGCACAGTTATCTCTATCTATGAGGAAAGGAGAGGAGAGAGGAAAGAAAGCATCCCTTAAGCCCAGCCCCGAACCTTCACTTGAACTGAAACCACAGAAGTTGGTTTTGTGTTTCTCTCTTTAAAGATAGGGTCTCATTATGTAGTCCATGGTCAGACTCATCATCTAGCTGTCTCTGGCTGGGACTTAATGGATTGCTCACACGACCACTGTATCTCCCTCCCTGGCTTCACCACCTAGCCCAGGCTGGCTTCACACCCTGCTTGCACTGTGGCTGTTTCCTGCACGCACATCTGACTCGGGTCCACATCTCCACTGCCAGCTGTTTCTGTCACCTCCCTGTGGTGACTAATGGACCTTGACTGGAGCCTTGATTGATTGGGTGACAGAGTAGCCAGGGTCTGAGACACCCTAGTGGCTCTTGGCAGAAGAAAGGGGAGTCCAGGGCACATTCCAACCCTGTCAGCATTGGCTTAGCCCCTTGTGGTGTAAAATCTCACGCCTGGAGCCCTGTATGCTCCTGGTACCAGCTGCAATTTTATTGGTGGTCTGTGACTTCAAAGGCCTCTCCCTCTGTATAGCTGGGCCAGGCAGGCTGCAGAGTAGACAGTGTGTGTGCCAGGGCACTAGGGAATCCCCTGGGACCTGGACCAGCCTGCCTCCTCTGCATCCTGTCCTGCCTCCTGCTTTGATATCAACAGAAATCTCTTTCCCAGGTCACCATGGCCAAGGCAGATGGAAGGACAGTGCCTGATTAGGAGACTGTTTTCATGCATATTCCAGATTTACAGGCAAGAACTTTAGTTCACTGTCTCAATTAGATAATGTCCTTCTTGTATGCAGAGAAAGCCCCTGGAATGGCAGAACGGGAGGCTGGGGTGTGGTCTGAGTAACTCTGAATTCCCACTTGATGTCTCTCTGCTTTATCTAACAGAAAGGGTTCCACTAAGGTCTGCCCAAAGCCACACAGACCTTTGGAGGTTAGAAGGAGTCAAATCTGGGAGAGCAGGCTGTAGAGCCAAGCAGCCCTGGAACACTTGATGTCAGTCTCCACTCTGACATGCCCAGAACCCTGTGACTCAGTTTCCTCACAGGAATCAGTTAATACTGGTGAAGTACTAGAATAGACCCTGGTGCAGGGGGAGGGGGTGTTATGGAAATATTTGCCATTATTATTGTGGCTTTACATATGTCCTTATTTATCTGCAGGAATATCTGTTATCTGCCAACAAAGGAGACGGCTATTTCACAGTGTTCATTCTTTCCCCCCTAATAACACAAACAGGCACACCCAGCCCAAGCTGGCATGGGAGGCAAGGGCAGCCTGGCTCCTCCTCTGCCCTTACTTGTTCAGGGAGCAAGTTGGTACCCCTTGTAATCCAGTTTCCTCATATGTAATGGGGAGTTAGGAATAGCTAGTTTCCCTGAGCAATAAAGGAGTATGTATTATATATGCACATAGATGTATACATACATATATCATACAGCAAGTTCAAGAAAAGCTACCAGAAACATAAGCAGAGCCTGCCTGGCATACAATGGCCATCTAGTGACAGTTCCCCCACAGCTGGCTGAACAATAGCTCAACTTGGCAAGGTTCTTTCTGCAGAGTATGTGTTGAACAGGGAAGTGGACTGAGTCACTGGCTCCCCCCTTCCCCTGGCCACACCTTCCGTAGTGGCCTTCCCTACTGGGCTGAGCAGTTGGAACTCCTTGAGAACCAGCACTGTGTCTCCTCCCTCACACTCAAAGGCATCTGGCACAGCTCTGTGCAAACCCGACAAAACACGAAGCCACAGAAGTCCTGCCCATGGGGAAAGCGAGGGAAGCCAAAGAAGGCCAAGCCGCTCTTCGCTCTACCCAGAATCTTGCTGGAGGTAGAAACATGACAGCAGGGAAAACACACAGCATTTTGAAGTCTGCCCACCTGAGAGTCAAGCCACACTGAAAATCAATAAGGCATTCAGCGCCGGGAGCTCAGAGAGCTGACTGGGTACCTGCTTGGGCCTCCTTTCAAGTAGGGAAACCTTTGAAGTTGCAGAGGACCAATAAACTACAGCTGGCATTTACAACTGCAACCCTCTGCCTCTGCTTTCCCTACACTGCTAACTCTGCAGGCAGAACTGCCCAGGCAGGAATCGTGGCCTGGGTCCAGTCTATTGGCAAGAACAGTGGCTCCTCGGGTCCACTGGCCAGAAATTGAGAATTTCCCAGGACAAACCTGTTTTGGGTTCAGTCCATCAGAGGCGAGGCTATGGGTCACCAGAGAACGTAGAATAATGTTGGCTAGAAACTTTAAACTGTGGCTAAGACAATCCCAGGAAAGCTTGCCCTCATGGGAGACCTCTTCCCTCGTAGGAGTCCCTCCATGACCTTATTCTGTACTCTCCTAATCTCCATAGCAACAAGACGACAGGCCTCCTCGATGATGCCCGCTGCCAAAAGATGGAGCAATGGAGACACAGGAATGAAGAGATAAGCTCACCAAGGTAGGAAAGCTCACAGTGAACAGCACTTCCAGAATTCCCAGCAGGATGACGAGGAAGGTGCCCTCACGGGAGCACTTTATTCACCATTTATAGGAAGGATTCTGACTTTACTTACTCTTCATTCAGTAAGCGCAAAGCAGGTTCTCAGAACCAAGGCTCATGGTCCAGCCAGGGACGCAAGACTTAGCGACATAAAACTTCCAGGGGAGGGGGAATCTCTGAAGCAGCCTGAGACTGAATAGAACATGTTATACTACACAATATATATGGGCAATGTCAGGCCTAATGACCAGGCTGAGCTAATGTCAATAAACAGAGAACTATTAGGAAATTCATTAATCAAGGTCTTGTTTATACTCCTATTTGTCAACCAAATTATTTGTTTGACTTGTGGCCTCCTTGGTTTATGAAGGTCATTTCTGTCATCACAGAGCACCAGGCTGCTGGAATTTCACACATAGGTTAGGCCCACACTTGGATTAGCCTGCTCTGTGGTGGTCAGCCTGCTCACAGAATCAGAGCGCTCAGCAGGCTCCAGGTCTGTCTTCAGTTAACAGCCACTCTTTATAATCCAATGGCTGGCTGGACCTTAATTGATCTGCTAATCACTGCTTCCTGTTTCCAGAAATCAGCCAGAGAAGCTGACCTCCAAAGCACCCTCCTGCTCTTGAGGGAGTCATCAGGAAAGCAAAAAGCACCACAGGGAGACACCAAGGTCCTGCCCCACCCAGTTCTGGCCCCTCACTGTCCTTTACCTTTACGTCCCCACCCATCTGGGCATTGCTTTTTTCTTCCCTTGTCAAGTTCCACAAAGGCTCCTCCTGCCCACATAAGCTTCTTCCCACTTCTACCTTCCCCAGTTCTAATGCTCCAGAGGTCCTGGGCATCCACAGCCTTGTGAAGGGCCGGGTAAGGCTACCCATCTGCCAAGGCTCACAGGTCTGTGAACTAGTTCTTGGCTTGTTCCCCCAACTCACACACATGCCTGTGTATGTTCACAAGCAATGCTGTGGAATTGTAACTGTCATGGGCTGCCCCTCCCCAAACCCTAGGCATCTTGTTCACTGTTCTGCCCATAAACAAGCAGATGACAGTCACCTTGGTTGGTAAGAAGCAGCAACTTTCCACTGATTTCTGGGGTTTCCACTATCTCCTAACCCATGCTTTCTGTTTGGGAAATAAATGTGACATGAGTCCTCCATTCCAAGTGACCCATCAAGTAGGTTTCTGAGTAGCAGACAAGGGAATCCACTTCATAAAGAATCAACATCCTTTATGACTTTCGAGGGAAAAGTGTGAAGGGCCTTGTGCAGAGCGAGAGCAAGGGTCTGATTTACTACAGGGAAATCTGCCCTCAGCAGCCAGCCTAGGGCTTCTGACACGTTCAAAAAAGGGGAGGGGGCACACTCTTACCTGCTACAAAAGGCTACTGTGCAATCTGTCCCTTTGTAGTTGGGCTTTAAAAAAAAGTCAAGCCATCTTGGAAAAATCAGAAAGCAGATGCGCCCATAATTGAACTTGGCAAGGGCAACAGAAACCTCGTTACGGGTGTTACAGGCGCTCGCACGTCGAGGAACCTGGGCGGCCGGCTGTTGGTGGCTCTGCACAGATGTCTGAGGGAGGAGATTCGGGAGCCACAAGTCAGCGCCCAGGACACGCATCCAGCCTAGCGGATCTCTGCAGGTTCCACACTCCCCCCTCCACCCCCGGGAGCCCCTGCTGAAGCCAGTGTCAGAGCCACCGGGCCCACCCCAGAGTGGACCCCAGGGTGGACCCTCTGGGTGTACCCCAGAGTGGACCCCAGGGTGGACCTCAGATGACCGCAGAGTGGACCCCAGGTTGGACCCCAGGGTGGACCCTATGGGTGGACCCTCTGGGTGGACTCCAGGGTGGACCCTGCGGCCGACTCTGTTCCAACAGCTACGACCTGCCTGGTGCCGAATTTTACTGTCCACCATTTACCATTCCGACGGGGAAAACAAATTTAAAACACCTGGAGATTTATGTCTGCGATGGGTCGGGTTGCACCGTTCCATTACATTAAATAATCCAGGCTGCCCGCTTCAAAGGCCGGCTGAGGCCCAGGGGCGGCGGCGCAGTGCGCCTGCGCAGAGCCGGCCACGCCCACACCTGGGAGCTGGGCGCGCATGCGCCCCGGGCCTGGCTGGGAGGGGCCCGCCCTCACTTTGCCCTCTTCTTCGCCCTGGTCCTGGGCCGGCCGGCCGCGGGGGCTTGGGCGCCCACGGGCGTCGGCGGGATGGTTTCTCCCTCACCTGCGCGCAGGTGCGCCTCGTGGGCCGGACCCTTAAGCTCAGCCCCAGGGCGGCCCTGGGCCTGGGCCACCGAGAACCCGGGCTGGAGGAGCAGCCCGGACCCGCAGGTCCAGGGTCTCTGGAGCTCTGACCTGCTTGCTGACCCCGAGAAGCCCCCAGACAGCCGGGAAAGGCCTGCGTGTGTGCAGCCTACCTGCTCTGCTCGGGTGACCCCCCAGGCAGGGTGCCTTAGTGACGACCACCACGATGCGCTTGCACAGCCCCCGGACGCTGACGGCAAGGTCTGAATAGCGCTGTTTCCTAGATTAGGCACCTAGAATAAGATAATACAAGGTGAAGCCCTTCTCTGTGCCAGATCTCATGTCTGCCATGTCTTACCTGCTCCTCAGGTTACTGATAAGTAATTCTTTTTCCAGTTGCATGCAAGCTGCTATCATTTGTGGGATCAGCAATTTTATTCTTAATTAAAGACATCGATTGGGATAAAGATAAGAATCATGATATGATACTATGTTCAAAGTATTATCCCAACTTTGAAAACATGTTGCCACATTCACATAGATCAAGCAAAATAAAATACGTCAAAATATTCACCACTGCTGTCCACAGGCAGTTGACTTTCACTGTTTTTTTACCTTCTCTATATTTGAAGATCTTCAAAGTAAGCGTTTATCAATTTTGAATTTTAAAATAAGCTATTTTACAAATTGAGTGTTGGCTCAGCAAACTGCAGGAGTTAAGATCCAGCTTGGCTCCATCTGTAAGATTGTGAGTTTCAAAATGGCACCGATCCCGTTGGGAATGGCAATTACCAAGGGAGAGCTTGTAGTTTAGCACCCCAAGGAAAGCCCCAAACTAATGGCTGTTAGCCATCACAATGGCGATTTCTCAGGGATCACTCCAATTAGGATCTTCTCGGGCTTACAGCGCCGGGCCTCCCTCCGACTGCAGGGAAGGAGCATCTGTGGCACAGCTGGAGCAGCTGGGTTGGAAAATCAATCACTGCCCAACAACTGTGCAGCTGATGGCCCATCAATCAGAAACACAAGGCGTTTGCTCCATTTATAAAACACATACATTTGCTTGCAAATCTGCAAATGCAATAAGCAGCTCGAGCACGTCCAGCCCTGGAGAAATGGCAGCTCCAGTCACTCTGGCCTGTAAAGACTCGCAGACTGGCACCCACATAGAACACATGTAAGGGCCTGAGAAGACTCCTCGGTCTCCCTGGTCTCTGCCCACTGACCAGGCATCTCCTGCCATCCACGGGGATCCTACTGTCAAGGTTGGCTTTGGGATTTTCTTTTCTAATCCTCACAATTGTCATGCTGTAACTCTGTGAAAAGCCATCAGTGCTTGGAGAATTTAAGACCTTATAAAATAGCCCTTCTGCCTGCCTACTTCCTTTGTTCTTCCTTCTAAAGTCTTGAAAGTAGCAACATCTGTAGAGTCCGAGCACTGAAAAGGTTGAGTCAAGATCATGACTTTGAGGCTAGCCTGGACCACACAGTGAGACCCCTGGGAGAGACAGAGAGGAAGAAGAGGAGGAGGAGGAGAGAAAGAAGGAAAGGGAAGGGGAAAGGGAGGGGGAAGGACCAGGAAGAGGAGGAGAGCAGGACAGAACAAGACAGGAGAAGGAACTAGAGGTGTCCTTTCTCTAGATCACGGCATGGTCATGTATGGTGAAGACTAAACTTGTGGGTTCTAAACACCTACATATGAACTCATTTCTGAGGCAATTAGACTTTCCCAATAAGGCTTTTCTGCCAGGCCCACAGAAAACATTGCTTTACACATTTCAGAAATCCACTCTCAATAGACGTGTGAGCAAAAGGTCTCATGTCCAAGTCTGTTCACTTAGAGAAGTGCCACAGCTATGTCTGGTTTGCTTCCCACTAACCTCTGGAGAAACTAGACGGGCATTAAGTGCTGGCACCATTAGCTGGGTAATACCCAGACAGTATTGCTGCCCCCACACCAAGCCTGTGAATACTTTCTTCTCTGAATAATGGTGAAAATCATTCTATCCTGATTTTTTATTTATGGGTAATCTGATTTGATTCTGGAAATCCTAAGAAGTAATCATTTTCTTCCAGAGACGAGGAAGCTAGAAAGGAACAGGAGCAGTGATCTTTAAGTAAGTGTTTACTAACGGAGTACCTGGCACTTTTCAAATGTGAAATTACTCATTCATTGGGACAGTCCTGAAAAATGTAGCATGTAGACACTATTAAACTCACTTTACACACAAAGAATTAAGACTCAAAACAGAAAAGGAATTACAAAGGTTGTAAGGCATATCAAGGTCATGGTAAGTGATGAATAAACTAGGATTTATTTTTTAATTTAATTTATTTATTTATTTATTTATTTGCCAGCAGAGAGAGACAATGAGAATGGGCACACCAGGGCTCCAGCCACCGCAAACAAACTTCAGATGCATGTGCCACTTTGTGCATCTGGCTTTATGTGGGTACTGGGGAATTGAACCCAGGTCCTTAAGCTTTTCAGGCAAGTGTCTTAACAACTAAGTCATCTCTCCAGCTCCTGTACTAGGATTAAAATTTAGGACATCTCACTGAAAATCCTCAGAATTTTCCAAGTATAGTTTTTTATTTGTTTGTTTTGCTTTGTTTTTTGAGATATGGTCTCACTCTAGCCCAGGTAGACCTGTAATTCACTATATAGTCCCAGGCTGGCCTTGAACTCACAGTGATCCTCCTACCTCTACCTCCAGAGTGCTGGGATTAAAGGTGTGTGCCACTATGCCAGCTAGTTTTGTTTTTAATAGATATGTAATGATCACCCATATTTTACCACATGTATACAATGTGTAATGATTAAGTAAGTGGAATTATGACAATTCTGTGAGTCAAAATATGCTAGGGGAATAGTCGTTACAGTCATGAAAGTTATTCTGCTTGGTAGGTGACCCACAGCTCATCAGTACCAGAATATGGACTGGCTTTTCCCAGAATGGTCCAGCCTGTAGTTCATACTCAGTTTTGGGAATATTTCTCCATGACTCAAGCTAGCCTAGCTTAGCCCCAAAGCTGGACATTAATAGAATAGAATAGAAGACTAAAATAGAATAGAATAGATAGAATATCATATATAATATAATAATATAATATATTCAGGTTCTAGAAGCATTATTGCACACTTACCAAATATAACGCCAGGCTATCTAGTCCTTGCCCATTCAGCCCAGAGCTGCAGCAGGCTCTTCTGGTCCTAAGGGGATGTTCCTGAAACCACCAGAACTGGTTTTGAGGGGGAGGCTGTGCTCCCTCCGTCCATAGCTTTGGCAGCTTTCCCTCAGTGAGCCAGGAGCCCAAGTAGGCAAAGGGAGTGTTATGGTGGGTCCCGTTAAGTAAAGGTGGCATTGTGTGTGATCATCAGACAATCCCAGGAGCAGAAGCAGGCTGCTCAACCACATTGGCCTGGGGGTAAGACCCATGCAGAGGGCTCGGCTGGGTTAATGGTGTTCAGAAGTAAACAGAGAGCAGTGAGTGTTGGGTGGAGTAGAGCTTGAGCTTCTCTGTATGGTTCCAGGACAGGACCATAGAGAAGAAGCTAATGGGAGGGAGGGAACTGGGGTTGTCAATAAGCTACATGGAGAGGCAACCACCTGTGGCAGTGGATTTACCACTGGAGGCTCTTTCCCTGTGTGAATAAGCACTTAGAGTGATGGTATGGATAGAATCCTGGGACCGAGGCAAAGGGAAGATTAGAAGATCTCAGTGTCTCTTTGAACAACAGTTTCCCTAATTCTGCTTGGGTTTTAGCCATGCATTTTTTAGCATTTTCTCTACTGTCCTTCAACACAACTGCTTGCTGACCTATTCCAGCAATCCTTGGGAATTGCCTTGTCCCAGAATCCCTTGAAGGAGCAGAACATGGGGCCTCCCTTTCCTATATCATCACACCAAGATATGAGATTTCCTCCTAGAACTTTCTGTCAACATGGTGCTATTCATTTATTCTTGGAGGCCTTCTTCCTGTGCTTCGAAATAGCAACTTTAAATAAAATATGAGAATGTTACAAAGAGAGACCTGGGGAGTACAAAACCAGATGAACAACTTTGAGGACCTGAACAGAAGAGAAAGACAGGCTGTAAACAGCAACTTAGCTTTTCTAGAATGTCAGGCCCTAAACATGGCCGACAAAGGCAGAAAGCTGGATTCGCACCTGTGGACCAAAATCAGGAGTCAGGATGGGCTTTCCACCCGTGAATGGGGTGGAATATAGCTCTGAGTAGTACTGCTGTAGCTCTAGTATACCTGGAGGTGCCAGGGAAACTTGAAGCAAGGATGTAGGCCCAGCTCCCCCTGACTCAAGCCATAAACACTAGGCCTGGGCTACAGGAGAAAGATGGGACACCGGATCCCCGAGAACTCGTTGTGGGGAGGAGGGAGGTAAAGACAAAGGAAGAGAGAGGAGAGGGTCGGAGAGAGAGAGAATGAATGAGCAAAAGTCCATAAGGTGCTAGCAAACAAAAATGCCAAAACACGAGGAAAAACACTCAGAAAAAAAAAATCTGAAAAATCAGTTAGGAAATAAATTTACTACAAATGAAGTAAAAATAACAGAGGAATCTAAAAACAATTTACAATAAATATGTTTAGGTAAAGGGGGTAAAATAAGTAAGGAAAAATAACACTTTTAAACTGTATAATAGAAACTAGGAAGAGAAAGATATAAAGATAAAGAAAACTCAAAGCCTTGGGGGGGGATTAAGAAAGTAAGTTCTCCATGGGATGAAAGTCCTCAACATACAACATTAAATTGCAACATATGCAATTTAAGAAATTAGAGAGTAGATTAGAAGATTAAAAAAACATATATTTAGTAGGAGCTCCATGTTTAAAAAAAGGAAGAATAAAATGGCTGCTGCTCTCACAATTCCTAGCCCACAACCCCAAGGTGCACACCAGCAATCCTACAGAGGAGGGCCCTCAGTGGAATGGGGGAAGGAAGGAGGGAAACGGTGGTACCAACACCTGATGTGTCCATACCAAGTTTCTACTTAATAAAAAAAGGAAGAAAGAATAACAGAAGCAACATTCAAGAGAACAGAAGAGCAACATCTTATCAGATCGAGAGTGGTCACTGAGAGCTCAGCAGATAAAACACCTGGATACATCACCGTGAACCTGAAGGAAATCAGAAGAAGAAAATCATTAAAAGTCCTGGACTGGCTTCATGAAAACTCACACTTAAAAGCTGGAGCTTATTTCATTTATTTCTAGAACAAGGAGCAAGACTGGACCCAACACCAGGAAGGAACAGAGCCAAGGAGATGGCGCCACCATCCTGGAGTGGGCTGAGGTAGGGTGGTCCAGGCCTGGGACACACAAGCACCCCTAAAACCACGTCCCTGGGGAAGCCAAGCCTATCGGGCCAATAAGCCTGTACACGTCCATCTTGCAAACAGAGTCCTAGTAGCTCTTTCTGGTATCTGTAATGAACACAGAAACCAGAACTTTCTGTTGCTGGAATGAATCCTGATTCCCGAAGAAACAGGTCTTTTGGAAGGCATCAGATTCTCTCTTTTTAACCAGTTGCTGTTTTTCTTTACTTTGTAACTTTCAGTTTTTCCCACAGTTTGTCATTCTGGAAAAAATGTGGAAATCGGGCTTTTACATGTTTGAGAACAAACTCCTGTTGGAAACACTGAAATCTCTAACCTGGAGCCCCAGGCCTGAGTCAAACTTTCCACAGTATCAAAACGTCTACTTGCAACTTGAGAGGCAAAATGAAGTTGTAAGATCCCAGCAAATAGCTGCAGCCATTCGGTTCTACTGCCGGCTTCTTGGCTGGATGGCAAACCAATGCAGAGGCAAATTTAATTACCTGTCAGGAACTAAATAAAAGCTTTGCTTCATCTAATACTCCCAGTGTGCGGGACAGCTATGAAAACAAGTCTGACACTCAATCGATTTGCTGTTTACAGAGGCCCAAAGAGGCACCAAGTGGACCACTTGGAGCTTTTGGAAATTTAAATATTGTTTAATTCACTTGCCCACTGCTGCTTCCCCTTCCTGAGCTACCTCCAGAAGGCCTGCATCTGTTTCTTGCAAATGTCCCACAGGAGCTGGGGGATGGCTGAGTGCTGTAAGTGCTTGCAGTGACGGACCTCAGCACCCCAGGAATGCTAAGGGGGGGTGGTTCCCGCCTGCAAGGGGCTCAGGGCAGGCTGGCCTGCTAGTCCAGCTGAATCAGAAGCTCTTGGCTCCAGTGGGAGACTCTGGACACAAACATGGACCTCATGCACTCACACAAATGCATATATACATACACACCGATACACATGCAAAAAAAAAAAAAAAACAAAACCAAAATCTTCCTGTCAGAAGTCAAAAGTGGCTGGTAAGGTGAGGCCCAATACACTGGTTATATATAACAGAGCATGCAACTCTCCCAGAGGGAATTCTGAGGCTGATGCCTATCCTCAAAACCTCCAGGCTGGGCTGGAGGGAGGGATTGCTCAGTGGTTAAAGGCATTTGCTTGCAAAGCCTGCCAACCTGGGTTCAATTCTGCAGTTCCATATAAAGTCAGATGCACAAAATGGCGCATGCATCTGGAGTTCGATTGCAGTAGTACGAGGCCTTGGTATGACCATACTCTCTCTTTCGCTCTCTGCAAATAAATAAATATTAAAAAAATAAAAACCACCTCCATGCTGCTCTTACCCCAGCCATACTAGGCATCAGTGAACTGTGGTGGAAAGACTTTCTTGGCACCAGGAGACTTTAGGGAACAAAGCCAAGTTCACATCCATTACTCTAATCTTCAGTTTGCTCAACTGTATATAATGATAAAATGAATATAAGTGTAGAAGGTCTCCTAAGGCTCCTGCATTGAATGCTTGGTCCCCTGTAGGCGGTGCTGTTTGGAAAGCCTGCAGAACCTTTAGGAGGTGGAGCCTGGCTAGGGAAAGGTGCTCCAGGCAGTGGTACACTTGTGCAACTGGTCCTTTCCTTTGTCTCTGCTTCCTGCCCACCTTGAGGTGAAGAATCCCCTTGGTCACGTGCTCCTGCCACCATGATGTCCTCTGCCCTTGCCCACAGAGCTGAGCAGCCATGGATTTAGTTCTTTGAAACTGTGAGCTGAGAATAATCCTTCTTCCCTGAAGTTCTTTCAAGGATTTGTTCACAGCAACAAAAGTCTGCCTATCCCAGGTATGTAAGGAAGTGTTTGCACTGACTAATGCCTATACCGTTATTGCATTGCTTGGTGTTGTGAGGTCAGAGGCGAGGAAAGGAGCAATTATTGCTTCAGGAAGTTGGACCTACACACTGGAAACACAGCGAGAGGCTGGACTGCTGGGCCCTGGGCTCACAGCTGCGCCCACACTGCACCCAGCCATCAAGGCCGCTCCAAAGCCCTGCAGAAAGCAGAGTCCCCCACAGAGATCTGGAGAAAACCCACCTCCGCTTCAGGATCCCCCAAAGAGGCTGCAAATGCAGACTTGGTTGGAAATACAATCAAGACCCAGATGAGGGCTGAAGAGATAGATGGCTTAGCGGTTAAGATGTTTGCCTGCAATGCAGAAGGACCTGAGTTCAATTCCCCAGTGCCCATGTAAAGCCAGATGCACAAGAGGGTGTATGTGACTGGAGGACCTGGAACACCCATTCTCTCTCTCTCATAAATAAATAAAATATTTTTTTAAAAAAAGACCCGGATGAGCCTTAAGCCATCACAACTGACTTTCAGAGTCAGGGCTAGGTTGCTAGTCTCACCTGGATGTGTTTTCTTCTCTGAGCCTCAGTTTCTCCTTACTTATAATTCTGAAACCCATCCATGTGAACAATTCTTGAATAATTTATGTGACTTTTCACCCAGGAGCCTGGACTTCAGTCCCAGCCCTAGCTCCCAGGGCCAAGTGAGGACCCTTGTTGACTTAAAGACCCCAGGCCCTCGGCATGGGGATCCTGACTGACATGAGTAAATTAAAGCAAAGTCTGATGTCCAGGTTCGGTCACCACTCTCAGCAAGACTCCACTCCCTGCCAGCCTGACCCTGGCGAGTACATGACACAGCCCACTGAGCCCAGAGTCTGCAGTGTGTCACCTCTGCTGTTCTTTATGTCACTGTAGGGGTCACAGGGCCTCTACAGGTATCCTCACCCCACTGTCCTTCACAGCTTCAAGTAGGCTGCTTCTGGCCACTAAAGAAGTGTCCTACCCCACAATCACACCTGACCAGGCCCAGGAGGCCCAGGTGACCCACCAGCATCCCTGGCCCTGAGCTAAGTGGTCAGGAATGGATGGCAGCTATAGAGAGCCTCTGCCTGCTTTTGCCAAGAGCAGGGCAGAAAAAGATGCCCCGTCCATCTTTTCGGACTTGTGATCAGGAGGACTGAATTGCACGTTGCTCTCCTTGGTGGTTTTCTCCTAAGCAGTGCTAATAAAATCTTGAACCCACGTGGCAGCCCCTCAGGCTGCACCAGTCGGTTTGTATTATAAACACAGGCTGAAATATGCAGCCTGCTCCACAGAGGCCAGCCCCTCCTGCTGCCTGCTGCCCCCAGCTGGGGGAGAGCTGGCTCAACAGAGCCCTTGCCTGAAGCCAGCTCCTTTGGACATTAACAAACCACTACAAGGACCTGCAATCCATCCCTGGAATCCCGGGTTAATTAGGAGGAAGATGCTTTGGTTCCCCACCCCCCAGCTCTGTAGGCCCCCAGAGCCCAAGGAATCATTGTTCAATGCTTATTACCACCGCAGGCCCCCAGGCACAGTGTTGCAGAGACCTCATTTCAATATTTACCACTTAGATCACTTAAGGGCTGTCAGCTTTAATAACATTTTATCAATTGGATACTTATATTATTCACAGCTTCATAAAAATAACAAGACCTGCCTTGGCATTTCAATCACAGCTCGGCTAATTTTGGTGACTGCTCAGGGATTTCGTTTTTATTAACATTTAGATCTGTCTTGATTGCTTCTCTTCCTAGATGCAGTGTGGCAGGACTGGCAGGCTGAGGAGAGCAGCGTGAGTTCTCACACCGAGCCATGCTCAAGCTGCAGGACTCCTTGTTCTCCGTGGGGCCTCTCCTCCCTACTCCTGGGGATACCCTGTCCTCCACCTGAAGACAGCCCCCCAAGTTTACCCCTGTTCCCCAGGAGCCTGACAGCCTGGTCAGGGCTCAGTCTGTCTGTAGAGTGTTCCTGGCCCCCTGGCATTTCTGGTCATTCCCTGAGGAGATTTCAATGTCCTCTTTTCCCTTGGAAAAAGACCAGAGTTCTGATCTTTCAGAAACATCGCTCTCCTTTCTGCCCTGCCTCGGAGCACGCAACAGCACCTGACTTTGCCAACAGTTTTCTCTTTGAGAAAAAGCTGACAAAAACTTCCTCATTCCTCAGCGATATTCACTGTTGTTAATAACTGCAGGACGATTGCATGACTTATGTCCCCTGAGCATCTTGGTGAGAAGCCCAGAGAGAACACGACTGCAGACAGCAAGTGCCCCATCTCCAGTGGCTCCTGGCACCCATCGCTACTTGCTACCTACTCCTAGCTCAGGGACCTCGGCTAGTCCTCAGGGTTCCTCGGTTCTGCTGTGGCTGTCTCCTCACTAGACCCACATGCCTGCTTCCTCCAACCCATTAGCCTCACCAAGGCCATGTTATCTAACCCTCTCCGTGTATTTTAGTTGCTCTCCGAACCAGTCCAAAGCAAAATAAATCAATAAATAAGAAATAAATAAATGAAGCAAAGCCCATTCCTCACAGTAGAGGCTCACAAAGAAATCAGATTTTCACAACTGTTCCCAGGAAGGCTTGCCACATCCAAGTGTCTGCAGAGAAAGGGCGGCTTCTCTAATCTCCTTATCAGAAAGGCGACAGCCTGCCTGCTGCCCTCTCCTGACAGTCCTTTTACACAGGTGGAAAGTCCAGGGCTGCCAGGGTCCCTTTGTGCCCATAAGTGGCACTGATTCTATCCAGCAAATGTGGCTGTTGCTCAAACTTTTTTGTCTATTACAAGGATGTTACATGCCTCCCAGGCCATGAGGCTACAAGATTTCTGGTGTCCTGGGTTGTAGCTGTGCAGGGATGGAGGAGGGGTGCTGTGTGACATCAGACCTACATCTCTGCCACCCAGGTCACCTGGGTTCTGTCTTCCCAAATATCACAAATGGAAGGAGCAGTCTCCCTGACAAAGGTTTTGATCCCTCCCTAATCAACAACTTCATTAAGTCCACCAAGTTAAAGAGTCATTTTGACTTTGGAGCTGATATTTAGAGACAGGCCTTTCCCCGGCCCCTGTATTAGAAGTATTAACAACTTGAGGGCCAAATCAAAAATTATAAACCTCATTTCTTCACGCTACAAAAAAACCCTCATTAGTAAATTTAGAATTCTCCAGCCTGTGAGCTGCCCCATGAAGCTGTTCTGTTCATGCCTGAGTCCGACGTAGGTCTTGGCATACGCTGGGTACTTGGGAAACTTTGGTGAATTTTGGAAGAGCCTGTTGGTTTTCTGCTTTAGCTTTGTGGTTTGGAACTTGGCTGGGGAATAAAGCGTAGCCGCCCTGTACCTTAGTTCCATGGCCGTGGGCAAGCTGTCTGGCATCTCGTCTGCAGCAGCTCAGTGCCTGCAGCACTGTCCTTGGCACACAGAGTGGGCTGGGCACTGGCTCCGACACGCTGCACTCACATCCTGGGGACTTTGGTTTCTGGAAAAGACACTTGAGCAGCTCGTTCCCCAGACTACTCCGTTTGGTTAGGATTAAATGTGTGAGGCCCTGGATTTGATCTCCAGAACCACACACACAAAGAAGGTCTTATACTTCAATCGGGTTCATAAGAACACACCTATATGGGCTGAAGAGATGGCTTAGCGGTTAAGGCATTTGTCTGCAATGCAGAAGGACCCGAGTTTGATTCCCCAGTGCCCGTATAAAGCCAGATGCACAAGAGGGCGTATGTGTCTGGAGTTCATGCTGTGCCCATCTCTCTCCTCTCTCTCTCTCTCTCTCTCTCTCTCTCTCTCTCTCTCTCTCTCTCTCTCTAATAAATAAATAAAATATATTAAAGAACAAAAAAAAAAAAAGAACACACCTATAAGCCCAGCAAGGCTAGCCTGGGCTACATAGTGAAAGCCTGTCTCAAAAAAAAATAGAAGTAGAGAACAATATATTAAACTTCTTCATTTGGAAAATGAAAACCCAAACCATAATTAGATGCCACTTCATATCCATTAGAGCAATGACAGTAAAGACCAATGACAACTGGAAAATACCAGCACTGGCCAAGATGTTGAGCAACTGGAAGCCTTGTACATTGCTGGTGGGTGTTCAACAATGCAGCTAATGGGAAAAAAGTTAAACATACAACCAGGAATGGTGATCTACACTTGTAACCTCTGAGGCAGGAGGATTGCGAGGTTGGAGCCAACCTGAATTACATAATGAGGCTGTGTCTCAAAAAAAAAAAAAAACAACCAAACGGTTAAGCCCAGTGGTACCCCACACACAGCAAATCTGCCCCTTGGCACATGTCACAGCTTGCCCTGGCGCCACCACAAAAATGCCTTCGACTGAGACTTTATAAACAATGCAAGTTGATGGCTCAGAGTTCCAGAAGCTGGGCAGCTTCAGGCCAAGGATTCCAGAGGTAAAGTGTCTGGGGAAAGCTTCTCTCCTGGGGCCTCCCATGGTGGGAAGGCAAGGAGCCCCAAGAGCCTCTTTGTCAAGGCACTAATCCCTTCTGAGGGCAGAGCCCTCATAACCTAATCTCCGATAGGCCCCTCCCTGGAGATCATCACAAGGGGGTCAACTTTCAGCATCCATTTTGAAGGGACGAAGTATTCAGAGCGTGGTGGCAAAAAACCAAAAGAATTAAAGCAAGGCTTATATAATTCTTGCATATTAGCATTCACAGCAGCATTGTTCTCAATAGTGAAAACATGAAAACTGCCCGCATGTCTGACAACTATTAAACCAAGAAACAAATGAAACGAATTCCCACCATGGACTATTATTCGACTTTAAAAAAGAATGAATTCTAATATATGCTACAACATGAATCCTGAAAGCCTTATGCTCAATTCAAACAGCCAACACCAAACGCCACATACAGGGCAGGGGAGACAGGCCAGCTAGCGAAGCGCTTTCCCTGTGAGCGCAAGGACCTGGGTTCCGTCTGTAAAGCAGGTATGGGGGTGCTTGAGGCCCCACTCCTGACCCGTCTTTGGCCCCTTCTCCCCTCGCTCCAACACAGCTGCTGGCATGGGTAGTGCTGGGATTCGAACCCTCCATCCCCTTCTCTATGAGGCCGCAGCGCCCCAGGGAGATCTGCTGGAATCTTCATTGAAAGCTTTGATACTGGAGACTAAGGACAGCAGCACCGATAGGGCGACCAGAGACAGACAGACATGACAGCTCCTCCCGAGCAGACACTTTCCTGCCACCATGAGGTAGGCCACCCCTTCCCGGGCCCTTCCAGGAGCCATCACTGACCTCCTGGTGGCCACAGACTGATGATGCCACCCCACCTCACCCCGGCCCTCAGGAGACCCTCCGTTTGACAGCAGTGTCCCTTGCTCTGCTCAGTGATAGGGGTACACAGCCGACCCCACTCTCCCGCTCCCCTGCCCTAAATTACCTGGGACCCCCCCCCCACTTTCCACCCCTTCCTTACAACGCCTTCCTGTCCTGCTGCTCTCTATGGCCAAGGCCTCCTACAAACCCTGGTTCTTTCACCCCGTTCTCCTCACCCCTGCGCCCCGCTTGTCACTCTTGTTGGGGACTCTGCTCCCTCCTGCCCTCACTCAAGCCCATGACCTCGGCCTCTCTCAGGCTGGCCTCCTTCCCCTTTGCTTCTCTCACTAACAGTCATCCCCAAATACATAAACATATTGGTAATGGTCATTTATGCTAAAAATGTTACATTTTAAATTTTCCTATTAAGGATGCTTCTGCTGTGTTCTCTGGTAATGCCATGTCGCACTCTTGATGCTAGGTTACTTGTCTTCTGTATAACAAAATGAGTCAGTTAGGTATAGTTTCTCTTAATGCTATAAAAGATGATTTCTTATGCTAGTTCATGGTTTAAGAAATATAAGAAATGACTTGGTGCTCATCCAAGTTACCTGTGTTGATTATGTATTTCTCTTTCAATATTAGATAAAATATCACTTGTCTAATTACATTTTTCTCTCCCCAAATTATGCTTTTCTCTTCCCAAATACATTTGTGAAGAAATATATCAAAACCAAACTGTTTTAATTTGACCAGGTTCTAATCTATTCTTAACCATTCTGTTTTTATCAAGGTTTTACTCATTTTCTCAGTTCTACAGTCTTAAGTTAATTCTTATTTATGATTTAACTGCATATATATATAGCTGACTTTAACCTGTTTTTATGCTTGCCATCCCTAAATATAAGTACTACATCATAGAAAACCTAAAATGTTTTAATCTGTTTTGATGCCCTGAGATTTGAGCCAGCTGTGACTACCTAACATCTTAAATAACAACTTCCTGATGCTTCTCTTCTGCTCTCATGACTAACTGGTTCTATGGCAATCTGATCTATATTATTATATTATTATTATCAATATGTATATATGTGTAATAATATATTATTATATTATCTATATTATTCTATAACCAATTATTTAAATCAATTTGTCAAAATATTAAAACTCAGCTGTTTTAATTCAGCAATGAGCAGGCTCTGCTCTATTGTGAGTAATCACATAGGACCCGTCAGGATTTTATTTTAGCAATTGTGTATGTTGGGTATTTCCAGTCTATTGTCCTTAAATAAACTAACTCTTTAAGATATATTCCCTACTTCAGGGTATGACCTCAAGCTCAAACAATGATCTTCATCTAAAAAAAAAATGATTTCAGCCTCTACAATTGAGTTTCCAAACTCTGCTGGGTAATTGGTATGTTTTCAAACATAGATGTCAAGACTTATGCTGTCCTAAGTGTTCCTGATAACTTCCAGGTTAGATCAATTTATTTGGATTTATTGCTAGAAAATTATGTTTTTAGAACAATATGTTCTATCTGTATTTATAGTCATGAGGTATTTAAATCTACTTCATATTTCAGTTATGGCCTACACTATCCCAAGACAAACTTAAAATTTTAAAAGTTATGCCATTCTTCAACTAGGTATGCTTACTAGTCAGTTATAGATGGATATACCTATCCGCTGAGTGTTCTAACTACTTATATAGAAGCCAAACTCAATTGGAGTCATGGAGCAAAAAGGCAAATATTTTTGCCTCTGCTTACAAGTCATGAGGCCCCTGGAGATGCAACACTTCTAACGTGTTGTTTTATACTGACCCTCTAGGGAATCACCTATCTTTCTGTTCAGGGAGGACATGGAGACCAAAAACAAAACGGGGCATATAGTCCGAGGCAGGAGAGTCAGTCCTCCAGGCTTCCCAGAATAGGGAGGGCCGAGATCAGCACAGCCTAGACTCATCTGTCAACACCAACGCCATAGAAGCCACAGTGCTCCTTCCAGGTTCCTAAAATTCTCCTTGGAGAGCCAGGAGTGACCCCTAAAAATACAGACATATACTTGTTTAAATTTTGGCTTACTACTGGGTCTTAAACACTCAGAAATGTGTAACCAAAAATATAAGGATAAGACATGTTGGGCCCTGCCCTTCTATAATCTAGCTCTATAATGTGGTTACTTTCAAATCTCTCTCTCTCTCTCTCTCTCTCTCTCTCTCTCTCTCTCTCTCTCTCTCTGGCATGTTACTAAACAAGTCCTGAGGCCAAGTGTATAGTCCCTAAAGACACCCAATGGTCCTATGATGCCAACTTTTGGCCCTGGCCACCCCCAAAAATGTATTAAAGGGCACACTCTGAGATATCCTTAGATAACATATTTTTAAAAATCTTACAATGCTCACTTACAGACTGTTATGTAGAGATACCAGACAAGCTTGCAAGCAGCTCTAAACTAATCTAAGGGCACTCTCTCTCTCTCCCCCTCTCTCTTCTCCACTCCATGGGTATCTATTCTTAACTCCTCTCTCCCTCTTGAATCTGCTTAATCTTCTCAATCACACTGCTTCTTTCCTGTGTGCTTCACTCAAGTGACCTCTTATAACTACAGTCCCATTAATTAACATTATACCCACTGGAGACACTTCCTGTCTAACAAACCCTCTCTCCAGAACTCCAACTCCTCTGTCTCCCTCCAGCCACCTTGATTACTGGCATAAAGTAGAGCTTCAGAAAAAAACAAAAAAACCCTCAAAGACCTGGCTAACCAGCTTCAGGTAAATGCATTCCCCTCTTTGAGCTCTTGGAGTGCTCTGGGGTCTATAAAGCCTTGGATCTCACCACTATTGGGACATCTAACAGGATAAGTTAACATAGATAGGACATGGACATGGACAGGACATGCATTGGCTACCAGATGGCAGGTTCTGGAAGGAAGTCAAGTACAATAGAACGTGACATCTGATGAGCATGGAAGCAAGCAACAGCCATCAGGGAATCAGCCCCACAAGGAGAGTCTTGAGGAGGGTTTAGATCTCAGATACCTCCCAAGGTCTCAGTCACAGGTGTGGCATCTTTCAGAGGGCTCTCACCTCAGGAATGAATTAATCCATTGATGTGCTGTATGGTGTGGTGGAGACTTTTCACGATGGGATCTAGTTGGAGGAAGTAGGTCACTGAGGGGGTTCTCTTCAAGAGTATACAGCCTTTCCAGGCTCTTCCTCTCCCTGTCTCTTCCTGCTCTCCAGCCACCATGAGGGGAGCAGCTTCCCCTCCACTATGAACTTCTGCCACAACAACCTAAAAACATCCAGACCAAGTGACCATGGACTGAGATCTTGAAACCGTAAGCCAAAAATAAGCCTTTTCTCCTTAAGTTGATTCCTCTTGTCACGACAACAGAAAGCAGACTAACACGGGGTTTCCCCACAGATAGATCAGATATCCAGGAACAATCCCTCCCAAAAATGCACAGGCCAAAGGGGCAGACGAGCACAAGTGAGCCTGGTGAGATGTCAGGGGAGACACTGCCAGGACCAAGGACCCGGCAGGACTCAGCACAGTCCTCACACCACCACGAAACTCTGGCCATTTGCTACCTCTCCAAACTGTGCCAATCCTTAGCTTTCCTCAGTTTAGGTGGGAAAGTGAAGGGGTCAGGAGGCACTCTACAGAAACAATCCTGACAGTGAACAAAATGAGGGTGCCACCTGTCTCGGGCCACAAACACCCAGCAAACTCAGGAAATGGGAAAAGATGGTATGAGAACGGATAGAGCTAACAAAGAGAGACTTCACTAATGAGGAGCTGGCAAATATGTGAAGCATCACTGTGAATCCTGCCATTACTTGGAAGGTTATCCTGCATGTAAAGCTTGTAGTAGAAACTGGCCGGGTTTCCTCTGGGTGATTTTATTGTAAAACCACCACATTCTTCCTAAGGCACGGGAAAGTCAGAGGCGGCCACCAGGATGGACCAGGGCCAGGAAGAGGGCAGGATGCCTTGAGAGGCTTGGAGCCTGTCGAGACATTTGAACAGGATTTTATGCAAATCTAATCAGCTCCAAAATCAAATCACAATTAGTTAACCCATTATTTGTGGTCCAGAGTAATGTCAGGCACATTATTGTCTCTGGTCCCTTGCATGTCAAGAGAGAAAACGTAGGAGTGTTTACTTTGATTATTCTGCATCCTGTTACAAACCCCACTGTTGCTAAGCACATACAGAACCGTTAACTAAAGAAACTAATTGCAAGCCACTTTCAATATCTCTTGTTTTTTAATTTAATGCCCTCGGAGAGATATAATTGGGCTGGAGGGAAGAATTTTCACTGAAGTCATGAATTTGCTATATAAATACAAACAAGAAAGAAAGCTAATACAGTAAGGGAATATGGGATTAATTTTGAAATTGTCTGATTAGTGGATTGCTGCCCATCAATAATTGCCTTATATTTTCCCAAGGCCCTCTCTTTATTGGAGTTTGGCACCGCATCTGCCCACAGTCTGTCAATCAGCCCATGCAGCTGGGAGGGTCTGGAGACACCACAATTGGAAGCCTGCTGGGGCGCCTTGTTAGACAAAGCAATATATCCCAGACGTGAAAACTCTCCCATCTCAACTCAGCTGCTAACGTCTGTCTTTCCGCTCCATCCTCCGACGCTGGAGCCCAGCCACCAGGGGACCAGCTCTTCTTTTTAAAAGAAAAAGAAAAAGTTGCAGTGGCCTGTTTCTATGCATTTTACAGGACCTGGCTCTCTGCTGGAGTCTGAGGTCAGAAGCACCTCCCCCTCCCAGTGGCCAGGTTGTTATTAAGATGAGCAAGCAGGGTAACAGCTGGAATGTCTGAAGCAGCCTCTGCATCAAGAGACATGCCTAAATATGCTCTCTGCATTAAAAAATTGAGATAGATAATGAGAAGGGTTAGGAGCCAGTGCGCAGATGGTGAGCTTCTGATAAGAAATGTTCTTCCAGCCTGAAAACATTGCCCGACCTCCTCTCCGGCACCCACCCCGTGCTGTCAAGTCCTTAAAGACTTGATCAGAGGGTCTGTTGACTGAAGCCACCATAAGCATCTCCTTAGACCACACTAAGTTACAGCCTAGCTAATGACATGTTTATACCATGTCCATTTCCAGAAATATTTATGTCTCTGTATCTTGCCAGCAATCAGGCAAAGTATACAAGACTGGATTTGTGTGCAGAGACAAACTATAATGGGACAAAGATGGCTCACGTCCTGCTTCTACTTTGTTGTTTCATTATCTACCACTCGTCTTTCCTGGTTGGTAAAGGGAACATTTGTTTTCGTCAGGGATTTTGCTCTTGTGAAGTGGGAAACACGGTGACCTGGAGCAAAGTCCCTGTAGCAGCTACTGAAAGGAAGTGTCTTAGAGTCCAGGCCCTGCGGGTACCTGTGTCAGCCCGCTGGGCACAGGGCCAAGCCCTGGATCTTGCTTTGGAGGAGCTGGGAGACACCGGGTTGGGCCACAGGGACACAGTTCCCAGCGGCCACCTTCCCAGTCTTCTTTTCTCTTTTCTAGTCTACTGTCCCACAAGTCCTTCACCCAGAGGACCACTGCCCACTCCAACTTGGAGAGCATCCAGCGTCTTCTCTTTATGAGTTACAGTCCCCCAAAAGGTAAAGCAGTTGCTGGTGAAGTCCTTCTCTCCAGATCCTAAAATGGTTTTCAGGACGACACAAGCACCTGCGCTCCCCTTCGGCTCCCTGTCACCCCTGAGCGGGACAAGGCCTCCCCTTTCACCTGCTCCTCCTGCAATGCTTCCTCCTCCCCACATGGCCCAGCTGTGACTTCCAGGTGCTCCAGTCACACTGGCCTGTGTCACCTCCTCCTCTCTGAGGCTTGAGGACTCTGCTTGGTAGATGGAGATCACTGGACAATGGCAGGACCCCCCCCCCCTCCCCAGAGGCTGTGGTTTCCTCACTTGCTGAGTCTCCTAGTGGTTCCGATGTCCCCACGGCCTGCCTGCACTGTGCCTGCTACATAAGGGAGCATACAAGGCACTTGTAGTTGTTTCCTCTTGGGAGAGTCTCACGATCAGTCCTTTGCTGGCCCGGAAAGCGTCATGTGGATTCACTGCTATTAAACTTGTGGCCCTCCTCCTGGAATTACAGGTGACAGCCACCGCGCCCAGCCAAGAAACACTTGTTGACCGAGTAAATGAGTGACGAATAGATAAACAGCTCCATCCTCATTATCGTGTATAGAGTAATTGATAAAAAAAAAAAAACAAAAAAAAAAAAACAAGTTGCATTGTGAAAACAGTAGTTCTCCTCTCTCCCGCCCTCAAAAAGTGAAACATACAGACCAACAACATGGATTATAGAGCGAACTAGTCCCCTAAGGGAGCAGTGAACGAGTGTGTCACAGGGAAGTGGCTGCCTTAAGTCCTGAGGTCTCTCCCCCTGAGTTTCTTCTCCTTCTGAGGTCTCCTCTCCTCCTCTTCTGTGTCACAGGGGAGTGGCTGCTTAAGTCCTAAGGTCTCCTCCCTCCTCCAATTTGCAGCAGAGCTGAAACTGGGCTGAACATTTAAACAAGACTCACCAACGTTCCCACGACACTGAGGAAAAGTTTTGGGCTATAATTTAGGATTATCTTGATAATCTCAATACTATTTAATTATTTACATATATGTTATTTTCATATGTAATATATATGCATACTATGTATAATATATAATATTGCGATTGTCAAAAATATATATATGTATAAAAATATAAACTTTTCCTACCAAGTGAGGTCCCAGACATTGGGTAGGGGACGTAGAAAACAGAGTAAAGATCTTCAAGTGTGACCTTTTCTGGAGGCCAGTCTTGCTTATATTGTGAGCCAGGCCCCTCTGATGCCAGGCTTGGGAGGCAGGAGGACACTGAGTTGGAGCCTGGGATGTGTGTGTTCATATCAAGCTCCTGCACACGTGACTCATTCTAGATACGAACACTCCTAAGTTTGACAAGCACACGCACTGTGCTTGCAGGCAGCAATTGAAATCAGCTCTTGGAGAGAGAAAGGTTGGGGTGTGGTTGAAACACCTTGGGTGTCTTTTCTGACAGAACCCATTGGACCCAAGGCCTCCAGCTATAGTCTAAAGAAGCCGAGGTAAGCCTCCTTACATTACAGACATGTGCATTGTCTTGTTGTAAAACAAATGGTCTTACCCTTGACTCCTCACGATTCTTGGACCAAAAAGGAGGGGGGCAGAGTCTGAAGCAAGGCTGCTCCCTAACCTCGGGCCAAACCTTGATGGAAACGTGACTGATTGGAAACGTGACTGATGACGTGATAAGAAGTGCTCTTACCTTACAGAATGCAAAACAGGAATTCGAAAGAACTAGGTAACAGATTGCATAGTAGGAACAGTTTCCTCTTATCCGCTTGGAACAGAACAATCTGGAGCATAAACGTAAGACTTGGCAGGCTCACCGTGAGCCCATGAAGAGGCTTGAGAGTCGAGAGTTCCTGAAAGAGACCCCAACTCAATCAATCACTTGAAGCAGGAGGCTAGAAGTTGCCCCCAGAAAGAGATCAAAGGGCTGTATTGGCCCTGGGCTGCACACACCGTATCAATCTCCGGCTGCAGGCGTTGCCTCCCGGGCATGCCCAGAGCAGCCTGGTTTTATTTGTGAAGACGGGAAAGGCTGGAAACCCAATCCCCAAGCAAGGCGGATGGGGCAGGGCCATGTGGAGCAGGACTTGGGACCAAATGGAAATTTCCTTGGAGTTCTTTTCCTGTGGAGTATAGACTGAATCCATTCTTAAACTGACAAATGAGTGGGTTCCCATCTAAGACATGGAAAGAGCCTGAGGCAAGAACAAAAGGTCACAGGTAGCTTCTGCCAGTGACAAAGGACGGGCATTTTGGCTCCCTCTGCATGAATGCAACTCCCAGTGACAGAAGTCATTCTTGCCCACTGGCTCTTCACTCACGGGGCTGGCAGAGCAGCAGCTTCCAGCTCACCAAACCTCTACAACGGCTCTTTAATTTAATTTACACAGAGGGAGTTAATTATCCATCTTGGTTGTTGCCATCTTTTCTCGCTTTACAGTCTATATAGTTTTACTTACAATATTTCCATATCTAAGGCCACATTCTCTGTCTCCTGTGATTTATGCCCGGCAGAGAAGCCACCTTGCTTTCTGGGATGGGGTGCCTCCTATGCCCACCCTTCCCTTCGCTCCCTGCAGTGGAGTGATCCTCACCCTGGAGCTTCAGATCCACGCTGGCTCCGTGATTTCCAGGACAGGAGATATTGGATGGTAGTTAACACCACAGTCAGTCTCATTCCAACTTTCCTCTCTGACTCCCTCCCTCCCATTGGGTGGTTTTGGTGAGATATATTTATATGACTCAGAGTCACTTCCATGTAGGGCTAAGTTATTGCTACATGCCTTGTGAAAAAGCAGAATAAAACCATCTAGTCCTTAATTTTATTAAAATAAGATATGTATATGGAAGCAAATCAAATAGTACAGGAACTTGAAGAAAAGCTAGGTAGTCCTGTAAGACCCATCAAAAGCATGCTTCCTAACTCTCTAAGATAATTACTTTAATTTCTTTTGACATTTATCTCCATACTTTAAAAAATATTATTTATCTATTTATTTATTTGCAAGAAGAGAGAGAATGAAAATGGGCACACCAAGGCCAAGTGCCACTGCAAATGAGCTCCGGACACATGTGCCACTTTGTGCATCTGCTTTAATGTGGGTACCGTGAAAATGAACCCAGGCTGCCAAGCTTTGCAAGCAAGTGCCCTCAACCACTGAGCCATCTCCAGCTCACATCTCCATACTTAGAAACAAAATTCTAATGCTTCATCTTTTTTACATAAAAAGGAAAATTGTGAATATATAAAACTCTCCTTACACAAGTTCTCTAAAGTAATCTGGTTTCTATGTAGGAAAATATCTCAATTTGATTTTGAATATGATAAAAGTTAAATAGTACAGTAAGCTCTACTTGTTTCTTGATTTGTAAAATTTCGGACATTACCTACTGATTTAGTATTTATTGATTTGGTGTGTGTAGATCAGAGGTCAACTATGGAGTCTGCCTTCATCTTCAGCCTCGTTTGAGGCAGGGCCTCTCATTGTTTGCAAGTTTTCGGAAATCCTCGTCTCCATCTCTTCTCCTCGTCAGCATGCCCACTGGGGTTCCAGCAGCCCACGGCAACTTCCAGCTCTTCCACAGGGCCAGGGACTCTGAACGGTCACTTCGCCTCTGATTTCTTCTTTCAGTTGCTAAGGCCATGTAGCCCTCTTAAGCTTCTCTGCTTCCTCTCTCCAATTTCTGTTTATAGTTATGCTTTGAAAAATTAAATCAGTGAATATACATTTTATATGACATTGTTTTTGCAAGCCTTTAATTACCACATTTTATTTTCCTTCAAATATTTTTTCACACCAGAAAAGCAGACATATGTTCACCAAGAAGATAAATACAAGAAATAGACCGTAGAGTGGGTAAACTGTGATATACGCATAGGATCAAGTCTTCCAGCTATATGATAATAAATGAATTACTGCTACATGCAACAACATGAATGAATCTGAAAAACAATATTGAGCAAAGAAACCAGACTCATCATAGTATAAAAATCATACAGTGTAACATACAAAGAAAGATACAACTAATATGTCCAGTTGAAATTGGAATCGTGGATACTCTTCGGAAGGTCTGGTGATGACGAAGACAGCAGAGAAAAGTTTCTAAGTCTAGCCATAGCCTATTTCTTTTTTAAAAAACATTTTATTTCTTTATTTGCAGGCAGAGAGAGATAGGAGAGAGACAGAAAGAATGGGTGTGTCAGGACCTCCAGACGCTGCAAACAAACTCCAGATGCATGTGCCTCTTTGTGCATCTGGCTCTTATGGGTGCTGGGGAGCTGAGCTCCGGTCATCAGGCTTTGCAGGCCATCGCTCAAGACAATAGCCTTTTTTTTAAATATATATTTATTGTCCATAATGAGTTACATTATTTAGTGGGCAAACCATGCGTTGTTATCCCGAATTCCCCAATTTCCCCCCTCCCCATCCCTGATCAGTTGTATATCCTCCTCCGTGGGCTCTCTTTAGGGAACTCAGCAGACAATGACAGATGAACAAGGGACCTATAACCACAGTCATTCAATCAACACAGGATAGGCCATTGAGACAGGAACCAAGGATTT
>PVHP010003741.1:0-76198 GCA_004024765.1 Zapus hudsonius
TGCATCTGGAGTTCATTTGCAGTGGATGGAGGCCCTGGCACCCCCATTCTCTCTGTCTCTTCTCTGCCTGCCTCTCTCTCCTCTCTCTCAAATAAATAAATGAAAATTTAAAAAAAAAAGAGTTTCTGCTTTTCGGGCTCCAGGAGGGGAGCTCCACTACAGGAGAAGGTTAGATAAGAAGCTGGACACAGACTTGCAAATCACTCTGAGGCTTTGTTAGTGATGAGCCTGAGCAGAGCTGTGCATGGGGAGATGTGTGGGAGCAATGGCGTGAGGCACTGAAGGGGACAGCAGACATGATGTTCAGACAAATAGCAGGGAGGGCTGGGGAGCTCATTCCAGGGCCTGGGAGATAAGGCGGTCATGTGCAAGGGGCTCAGGGCATGACAGCATGGGAGGGAAGCCCCTGGAAGGAGGCTCAGAAGGGGTGGTTTTTGGTAAGCTCAAGTACTTTGGACCTAGGGCAAGGCTGAGGTCTAAGGCACTGATTTCTGGCTTGGTGACTGGGACCCTGACATCCAAGGGACATGGTTGACCAGTATGCTGTAATGTCAAATCAGCTCGTATGGCCTGCAGAGTGAATGGACTTCCTCCTTACTTCCTGGCACTTGGAGGCTAGGGCAGAGCAGAGATAAGGGAGGAGGGAGAGATGGCTGTGTAGCCTATTCTCAGCTAGTCTGGCAATCTTGAATCACTCTGGATTTGAGGTTGGCCTCTCTCTAGCATGTCACTTCTTTCTGGATGCATTCATCTTGTGCAGCCCCCACACCACCCCATAATAAGCTTTTATCAGGCAGTACCCTGACGTCACTCAGGCTTACACCTGCTTAGAACCTTCAAGCATAGGAAGTAAACATGAAGCCTCATGTGGGGCTGAGGTCCTCAGCAAGCCATCCACCTACTACAGAGGTGTGGGGATCTATGCCCCTCTGACGAGTGTCTTCAGAGACCCATTCCTTTGGCTTTTTTCTTTTTGTGTGTGTGTGGGGAGGAGGCAAGGTTTTACTATGTACCCTAGGCTGCCCTTGAACTTTCAGTTCTGCCTCAGCCCCCAGAGGGCTGGGTTTACAGGTGTATGTGGCCAATCCCTGGCTCTGGCTTCTTCCTTCTAGCATCTTCAACATCAAACTGGTCCAGAAGATTCCAGGATGTGAAGAGTTGGGAGCCTGCCTGCTGGGTGTGAAGAGCCCAGCCATGGACCCAAGGCCAGAGCAGGGAGCACTGGGATGGGATGAAGGCACTCCCTGTGATGGCCCTGGCCTCCTTCCGAAGCTGATCTCCCTCACCCTTTGGTATTCTCTGTCCCTGCTTGCCAACCTCACCTCAAAAAGCAAGAAAGGAAACAGTGAGAGCTTTCTGGAGCCGGCCCCCAGAGGTTTGTCTGTGCTGGGGAGGTCAAAGAGGGAGGGAGGGGCTGGAGAAAGGATGGGAAGAAAGCCCAGGCCAGACAAAGGGCCCCCGTCCACCTTTGAAGCTGTCTCTAACCCAAGAGGGAGGGTAGGGGTGGGTCGAGGCCCGGCTTGGGGGAGGCAGTCTAGAGTCCTAAAGAATGTCTCAAATTCCTGCGGAAATCAGAGGGATCAGAGGCCCCCTCCCCAACACACCTCCTCCCAGGCCTCCTCCTCCTCCCAGCCCCCCCCCAAAGTCCAATCCTCCACACCTGGGGGGCCCTAACTCTTTGTCCTCAAGTAATTGCTGGGTGTTGCCCCGTCTTAAAGTCCCATTGAACTCACCAGTTATCAGCTGCAGCCCAGACCACCCTCCCTACACCCCCCCTCCAGAAAACTACCCCCAACGCTTCCTGCGGTCTTCACCAGGATTAAGGCTCTTTGTGATGGGGGGGAAACAGAAAAAAGCAACCTGGTGCAAAGCAATTATGACTAGCTGGAGGAAGGATGTCGGTCCTACAGCCGGTGGGACCTCCCTCTTGGCTGCGGCGGGCTCCACCTTCTAAATGGCCCAGGGGGTCAGGTTCTGCTCCAGCCCACGGCCCACCTCTCCCGACTAAACCAGCCCCGCGCCCCACGACGTCTGTTCTCCGCTGCTTGGGCCATTCTTGGAAGTGGGAAGAAGGGTTAGCTTTTCATCCTTTTTCAGAGCTCTCCAAAATTTTCTCCAAAGGGGAAACTGAGGCTAGGGGATGGGGCTCCACCAACAGGAAAGGGCTAAGGACTGTAACTTCGTAACCCCCCCCCTTTGATCAGATTAAATCCAAGTGCGCAGAAGGGAAGCGAAGGGCAGCTCGCAGGGCCTCCGAGTGCCAGCCCCCGGCACACCTGGAGACCTCTGGGAAAGCCCACCCCAGAAGCCCGGTGGGGGCAGGGCGCCGTCCCCAGCCTGTCGCCGCCGCCTCTAATTGAGGCTGGCCCTCAGGTGCGGCCCCCGGCCTCGCCCCCCGCGGGGACCCGGGGGAACCAGAGGACACATTCTCCCCCACCCGCTTCCGCTCGCTCGCTCGCTCGCTCGCTCGGCGCAGCCCTCCTCCCTCGCCCGGCCCTCCTCACCGGAAAAAAAGCAATCCTGCTCCCCGCGAGGTGGCCTTCAGGCGTCCGCGGGCCACCGGGGCTCTCTCCTCCTCCGGCCCCGCCGCCCCTCGCCTGCGCCCCGCTGGACGCCCGCCCCGGCCCGGTCCCGGCCGCGCCTAGGGGTTGGGTTTTCTTCGCCCCAACGGGGACGATCCGTACGAGCTAGGACACCGGAGCCCGCGACCGGAGGGAGGGAAGGAGGGGCCGCCGGTCCCCCGGGCCCGGGCGCGCCCTGGGTCCCCGCCGCTGCACCTGCCGGCCGGGCGCCCATCTTCCCGGCTAGCGCCAGGCACCTATCCGTACCGCTTGCTTCTTGTGCCAGCCGCCTTGTTTCCAGCAGGGTTCTGTGGTCTCATTGCCCACCCCTCTGCAGATGACCCGTTTGCAGGAAAATGGTTTTATTCTGGGACTTGGTGGGGGTGCAGGCCTGGGTGGGTGTGGAGGGAGGAATGTGAAGAATGGACGGCCTCTAAACCCCTCGAAACCAAACCGATAGTCCCTTCCTACTGTCTGGCCAGGAGTTTGGGGACTGGGGACAGACTGAGGGAGATTCAGGGGAGCAAGATTAGAGGTGTGGGTAAGGCCCGGAACCTGCGGCCTGAAAGCCACTTGTTTTCAGGCGGCCGCTGGGAGTTTGAGGTTCCTCCCTGGGGATCTGCCCTTGGCCTCAAAAGGGCCTGTTCAGTGCGCAGTGCCCACCCCGGGGTAGAGAAATCCCATCCCTTCCCTGCTGGGACTCGGGGTCCTTTGGGGGCCTCCGGAGTCCACCTTCCACCCCAGCCCCATCTTTGGATCAGTTAGGGGAGGGGTCGGGCAGCTCTTCCTGGCAAATGACTACGTAGGGGGCTGGGGCCGCCGGTTGCGCTTGGTCCTGCGGGTGGGGGCCGAACCCACAAACTCGAACTGCTTCTGCCTCTCTGCGTGGTTGGGGAAGGGAAGCTGGCCCTGGTAAAGGCGCTTGATGAAGTGAGCCTCTCGCTGGTTCTGGCGGCTGCGGGAGGCCTGGCGGGGCCGGCCCTGCCGGGTGAAGGCCATGAACCAGCCCTCGTGGCGCGCGTTGCGGAAGGCCGTGTAGTTGTTCTCCAACACGATCTCCGTGAACACGCAGTCTTTGCTCTTCCCGCTTGGCTGCAGGAGAAAGGAAGGCATGTGTCCACCCACCCTGGCTGGGCTATCTGCCTTTGGGCCTCCTCCTTTGTGGGACAAGGAGTCAGCAAGCCCAAGAAACTGCTGAGATGGGTGGGTGTCTTTGTTAGTGGGAAATCTGCACAGGCTATGTATGCTTGGTGGCTTCTCTTGTGTCCTATGAGGAAGCACTGAGCCTCAGTTTCCCCAGACACAAGGTGAAGATAGATCAGGCTAATATGCAGTTCAGCACACCCCCAGGGGGGTACTTGACACATCAGAATTTTGTGCAGTCTGAGAGCTATTACCAGGTGGAGAAAACAAGGCCAGTCAGATGAAAAGAAACTGGCATCAGACACAACACCAACTTGACTCTACACACCTTCCAACAAGAGAAGTCGGAGGTTACTTGGTGAGCAACAGCCAGAGCTGGAAACCAGGAATGCCCGGTTAAAGGAAATGCAATGCTCCTTACCCAGTGATGCCTGCCTCCCCCTTCCAATAGGTGCTTAGATCTGGGCCTCACTGAATTTAGGGGAGCTTCTACCTTATATGTATACCCCAACTTTCAGCCCTCACTCAGGGGCTGTCACACCACACATCAATCATCTACATCATATATAAAGATGCTGAAATTCTTCCTGATTGCTTCTGGAGAAGTAATCCTACATCAGATTCTTGGGGATCAGGAATCTTCAGCAGGCCACAGGCACCCCTTTAAATGGAGAGATGGAGCGAGTGGCCCCGAGAATAGGTCCTAGTATTATGAAGTCTTATCAAGGGGACAGGCTTTCACCCTGGCGGTCTTGAGTCAACAGCAGCTCCTGGGTGTGTTGTTACAGCCCTGCCTGATCCACCGCAGTAGGGTGGACACACATGTCCCAGGCCTCACCTTCCCGATGAGCTTGCCTTTCTTGTTCATACAGATGTACTTCTCGCTTTCCGCCCCCTTGATGCGCACGCGACTGCCAAACGTGTCAGTCTCCACTATGAGCTTGGCTGCAATGAGGGAGGGCAGGGAGAAAGAACTCTGTCCATCAGGACTGCTGGCCCAGGGGTACACAAGGGATGCCAACCAGTCTGTCCCTCAGCCTGTAGGGGCCCCCCTCTGTGGACTTCTTCCTGCTCACCCACTGTTCCTAGGAGCTGCATATACACAGGAGGCCAGGCTAGGTGGGGTATGGGTGGCCTTGGGGACAAGGGGCAAGTCTTACCAAACTTGTTACCATCCTCAGCAGTGGCGGAGATGCGACGCCCGGTGACCTGCACATGCTTGCCACTGGTCCTGCTGTAGAGCTGGTACTCACGGATCTGCCGCCTGCTCAGCTGGTCGGTCATGGCACCCTGGTCCCTCACGTACTGGTTAAAATTAGGAGACGGGTGATTCTCCCCCTTTGCGATTACCAAGGGAAAAATAGTGTCAATTTGCTTTGGGTGACACCACCACTGGTCCATCTGGGGAGAGGGGTGAGGAGGTGAGTGCAGGAGTGCCGGCCATGTGCCCTGCAGAGTAGAGGGAGCAGGGTGATGGCCACTTATGGCCATAACCATCCCAGGATGATCCCTGGGCTCTGTGTCCACCCAGGAAAGGAGGACTTGTGGCTGCCCAGGCTTGGGGAACACAGTAACACAGCACAGATCTGCAGTCTAACTCAGGTTGTTGGAAGGAATCTTTTAGATCAGAGTGTTCAGTTCTGTTCTATAGAGCAGGTGCACAGGCACACAGCTCACTAGACAGAGCCTCTTTCTTTCCTTGGGGGTCCTGGCTCAATTCCTTAGGACCATTAGATTTTTTTAAATCTTTTTTTTTTCAAGATGAGTCTCACTCTATCCCAGGCTGACCTAGAACTCGCTCTATAGCCTCAGGCTGGCCTCAAACTCACCAAGACCTTCCTACCTCAGCCTCCTGAGTGCTGGGATTAAAGGTGTGTGAAACAAGATTTCTGCAAGACCCTGTTCCAAAGCATATCTACCCAGAGCAGAAGGTTAGGGGCTTTCAGTTAGGGTCACTTGAGGGTATTTTGGGTTCTCTTACACACCCATCTTTCCTAGAAGCTCAGCAGGGAGACCGGCATTCTTAAGGCAGGGATGGAGGCAGTAGCAATAGGAGCTAAATGGGGTCCTAGTGGCTGCCCTCAGGATCCTATACCTGCCTGTGTTAGTTTCCAGTTTGGGGGCATTGCTGCCCTCCTGCTTCTTAGGGTGGGGAGGGAAGCCATTTCCACTTGTACTATGGATCAAGCTCTACACTGGGGCTTGCCACATCTGGCTGTAGTCCTGAGTGGAGGAGAAACAGGTCACTTCCTGACCTCTGTCTCCTGTAAACTGCTAGGGTTCAGGTTGCCAGTACTGGGACAGTCACAGCTTAGCATGAAAATGCATCTTATTTTTGTCTTTTTTTTTTTTTTTTTAAACTTGGATCACAATGGCCTATGCTGGGACGGCCTTTTTCTACCCCTGCCCCCAAATCCGCAGTTCCATCTATAATTATCTCAGGCCTGATCCTAACCATCTGGGTCCAACGAGATCCAGCAGCATCTGGGATGTACCATTCTGCTAGGCAGAATATGGGAAATGGCACCTAGGAGGGTGGGAAGGTGGAGTGTGAGCAGTTCACCTGCTCAGGGTTAACCCATCCTTCCATACTGCCCATTCCCAACATCAGCCCCCTCCCACAAAAACAACAAGAGTTGCCAGGGTCCTGGGAGGACAGAAACATCTTTGGGACCTACCCTGCATCTCACCTTAGAGAAACTTCAGGCCAGCATTTGGGGTGGGGGTCTTGCTGCCTGCCCTTGTCAGCCTCCCCTGCTGGGGGTGGGGTCTTGTCCAGCCCAGCCTGAGCCTTCTGGCCCAGGTTCAGGCTGTCCGCCCCTCTTGGCGGGCAGCCTCTTCCTGGCAGTCTGTCCCAGGTCAGGGGCAGAGAGTGCCCCCTCAAGCCCCCTCTTTTCCTTGTCCCCCTTCAAGCCTTTCACAAAAGCAGCCCACGCCCCCCCACAGCCCACAGCCCACAAGTCCCTCTCCCCGCGGGACCTTGCCTGGCCCTTTCATGTTCCCGCTGCAGGGGGACCTCCCCTTCCACCACCGCAGACAGCTGCTTGTCAGACGGCCCTTCAAGCATGGCTGTGGTTCAGCCTGCTGCCCCCCCCAGGGGGGTGAGGGGGCACTTCAAGGGGGGAAAGGACAGCCTTGCCACCTTCCCAGTCCTGAATGGGGCCTCAGCCAGGCCATAAACGCCCAGGCCAGCAGCACCATTGTGCTAATTCCCCTTCCAGAACAGGTTGGGCCCACCCCCAGCCCCCTCCTGGCCAGGCTGGGGGCTTTCTTCTTGCTCTCGATGGATGTGTGAAGCAAAAGGCCTGGAACGGGGCTAGAGCAAAGGGGGGGAGGAAAAGGGGGGTGTTGTCTCTCTCCCACCCCCCCACTGCTTCAAAGGCAGCCCCTTCCCTCTCCAGAGAAAAGGCATTTACCTTCAAAAAAAGTCCCCAGTGGATGGGAAGAGATGCAGACCTCCAGCCTGGGAAAACCAGGCGATCTCTCCCCAGAGCGGTTCTGGACCAGTGCATTTTAATAGCTGCACTTTTATCAAGGATCACAAAAAAGGGACCGAGCCTCAGGGGTGGGAGGTGTGGGGGTGGAGGGAAGATTGGGGTGTGGGGGGCAGTGTGCAGAGGTAAGCCCTGAATCCTGTCCCAAACACAAACCTCTGGGTTTGATCTGGATGCCCTATAGGTAAGAAGTCACCTCACCTGGCCTGGCAACCGGCTGTGCCCCAAACCCTTACCATCTATACCCAGACATCATGTTGATGGGAGGAGGGCTGTGAATGGACCAGACTCGTGTTTCTGCACCAAAGCCTGACCCTTCAGGTAACACAAGCCTCACCTGGACCCTCATCTCCTCCAGCTTCCAACTTTTCCACAGCACAATGCCTCAAGTCTAAAGTGCCCTTAGCCTTCCGAAGCCCCATGCAGAAGGATGGAGCGAGCAGAGACCCCAGCGAAGCAGGGAGGGACGGCCTGAGATGAAAACCTCAGCCGATTCCTGATCCTTTTCTCCAACCAGCCCTCTA
This sequence comes from Zapus hudsonius, assembly GCA_004024765.1. Classification (NCBI taxonomy): domain Eukaryota; kingdom Metazoa; phylum Chordata; class Mammalia; order Rodentia; family Dipodidae; genus Zapus; species Zapus hudsonius. The sequence goes on from PVHP010003741.1 coordinate 7,723, forward strand.
GGCTGACCCTCCAAACCTCAGCACCTGCTGGGCCCAGAGGAGGCCACCTAACACAGCTCCCGGTGTCCTCTGAGGTGGGGTGGGAAAGATGGGGGAAACCTAGGCAGGGGAGCCTACCTGCGTTTGACAGCAGAGAATCAGGAGCTGCAAGCACCTGTGTGAGGAGACAAGGCAGAGCCAGGTGTGGGCGCCCCGGGGTGCACACCAGCCCCCCTCCCCTGCGGGCAGGTAGGTCTGCAGACCCGGGCTGGGCTGCAGATGCTAACAGATGCTCCCAGAAGTCCGGTCACAGTCAGCGCACTTACAGAGTCAGGTTGGGCAGCAGGCGGGCGGCTCCCATCGCTGGAGAGACTTCTTGAGGCGGGTGCCCCCACTGCCCCCAAAGTCAGGAGCAGATGTGGGCAGCCCCCAGGGGCAGAGTCCCAGAGAAGCCAAGGTCTCTCGGAGCCACAGGTTTTCAGGGGGGAAAGGAGAGAAAGGGGAGGAGAGCCGGGCGGGAGGAGGGGAGGAAGGCGTAATTGGGAGCCTGAGAGGTGAGAGGTGTCCGTCCACCTTCCCGGCCAGCGAGGCGCTGGTGGGGACTGCCAGCTTGGGGCGGGGGTCCCCGGGAGCTTTCCCGATGATCAGGAGGCTGGCCCTGCGGTCCTTCTGCTTTATCGTGGCCCGCACGGACCCTCCGGCCTCGGAGAAGTGCGGGGTGTGGGACAGTCACGGCGAGGGAGGGGGCTCCTCGCCTTCCCTCTCTTGGGGTCCCTGGCTCCCGCCCTCAGGTTTGGTACCCCAGCCCCATTTCCTAAGGATGAGCCACAGGTACCCAGCCGGGGCCGGGGTCGAGCTGGGGGCTAGGGTCACGGGCTCTGGCTTGGGTGGGAATTCTCAGAAGCAGCCTTAAAAGGAGGCGCCTCCCTCCAGGGGGCAGGGGTGGGCTTGGCTTGAGCGGCTGCTGGCCTGGCCTCTGGGCTGTCACCTCTTGCCACCAAGGAAGGCGGGGTTAAGGCTGCCTTGGCCGGCTGCAAGGAGTGGGTGCAACAGGTTGGGGCTAGAAGTGAGGATTCGGGTGCAGCTGGGTGTTTGGAAGGACCTTGATAGTCACCAAAGATGGCCCGAGATGGAGACTTGGAGAACAGAGGATTCAGGGCAAGTCACTTTTCCCTGGACTCTGCAGTCTCCCCTGAGAAATGGAGCAAATAAGATCACAGCAATGAGCAGACTTAAAAAATCCAAAAGATGTTCTGTGCCTCGTTCTTGGCCTGAGACCCATTCTCTCTCACCAGCTTCTGGGGCTCCACTCCACCTGTGTCCCCTGGCAGTCACCTGGGATGAAGTGTCTAACACTCTGCACACATGATGTCCAGTCCCTTGTCTCTTTACTAGAACCATCCTTTTGCAGACGAGGAAAGAGAAACAAAGGCAGGTAACTTGCTCACAATAAACTAGCTGGTGCATGGAGGAGCCAGGTTGGCAGAGACCACACTCTTTGGGTTCCCTAGAATTGTGGACATGCTCTCCAGGGTCACAACTCACAAGGGTTTCATTGCAGGGGCCCTGGAGCCTTCCAGGATTTTAAAAAGTGACAGCTGAGCCAGGAGTGGTGGCACACACCTTTGATCCCAGCACTCCTGAGCTAAAGGAAGGAGGACAGCTGTGAGTTCAGGGCCAGCCCGAGACTCCATAGGGAATTCAGGTCAGCCTGGGCTAGAGTGAGACCCGACCTCAAAGGAAAAAAAAAGTGAAAGCTGAGGTCCTGGAAGTTGGTGATCATTTCCTTTCCTATAGGAAGTGTATGACATGGAAGGAGTGTTTTGAGGAGTCTCAGAGACACCCCAGTTTCTGAACAGTTTCTATTCTGGGTTCTCTGGAGTTCTTGCAGTGCAGATGTGGATTTATTTACTCTCACCTCCAGCTTCCTTCTCACCTCCTGAGCTCCATCAATCCACAAAGTTGTCTGCCACCCTGCTACATACACAAACAAACAAGCCAGCGGACACCCAGGGGTTCTGCCCATCTCCAGCCCCAGCCTGTGGAGCTCCACCCACTGTAGACTAAGGCTGGTTGGGGATGGTCACTGGGGAGGGAGTTCAGGGCTGTGGAAGGATGTCTCCCATCTAGTTAGTGTGGAGCTGGGGCAGCGGCTAAGGAGCCAATGCCCAATGCAGTCAAGTGCTGGCTGTTTTCCCAGTCCATCCTGCCTCTCAGCCTCTGCTGGGCACAGGCACCCTGGCCATTTCCATCTTCCACAATTCCTTTTTTTTTAGAATATTAATTTTTGGACAATTTCATATATATGTAATGTCTTTTGATCATATTCACCCTGTCTTATACCTCTTCTCCCACTAAACACTTTCTTCCCAATTAGTGGCCTTCCTACTTTTGTGTGACCTACTCAGTTAAAATTAGTGTTGCGGCTGGGCGTGGTGGCACATCCCTTTTAATCCCAGCACTTGGGAGGCAGAGGTATGAGGATCGATGCGAGTTTGAGGCCACCCTGAGACCACAGTTCCAGGTCAGCCTGGGCTAGAGTGAGACCCTACCTTGAAAAATCAAAAAATAAATAAATAAATAAAAATAAAATAAAATTAGGGGGCTGGAGAAATGGCTCAGCAGTTAAGGCACTTGCCTCCAGTGCCTAAGGCCCTGGGTTCAATTCCCCAGGACCCACATATGCCAGACCCACAAGGTGGTGGCCCTGGTGTTTGTTCTCTCTCTCTCTCTCTCTCTCTCTCTCTCTCTCTCTCTCTCTCTCTCTATTTCTCTGCTTGAAAATGAATAAATAAAATATTTAAAAAATAAAATTAGGGTTGCTTGCATGAGCATGGGTGGGGGTTATTTCCTGGAGCACGGGCAGCTTCTTAGCGGCTACATCACTGAAGAGCATGACTCCTCCCTCCCCCAACCATGAACTGCTAATGGCTACTTGGGGAAGACAGAGGTCTCATCGTGTTCATCTTCCATATCCTTGCCACCATTTGCGTTGCTACCTGTTCCAGAGAAACGTCTGCCTCTCCGTCAGGTTCAGCTCTGGCTTCATTTTCTGGGAAACCTTTGATCTCACACCACATCCCCACCAGCCCCCAGGCAGGGTGTTTAGGCCTCCCCCACCTGACCTCAACCCCAGGAGTCAGGTGGGCTTACAGATAAGAGGGCACAGATGCATGGAGGTGGAGGGCAGGTAAGAGGGGGCACCTTGTACTGTTGGAGACAGTGGGAGTTACTCAAGTCCTCTGAGCACCTGCTCCCTGTCACTGGCCAGATCTCAGTCCAGCCCGAGTCTCCATGGTAACAGATGTCAGCAGTCAACCTCAGCCTTGGGGCTCAGCCAGGGGGCTCTGGCACATGGCAGGATAGCCCACTGTGTGTGAGAGAGATCTTTGATTCTTTGTCCCTTGTCATTGGCACCCACAAGTCACACTTTCAGGTTTGCTCTTACCTCCCCACCCCAAATATTGGGCACAAAGTGGGGAGGACCTGGGCTTTTCTTTCCTCTGCTAGCCCTGATCCTGCCAGGCTGCGAGATCATTCACAAATCCCTTCACTTGTCTCTGTTTCCCCGTTTCTATTATTTAAAAAGAAATGGTTGGGCTGGGGAGATGGTTTGGTCAGTAAAGTGTCTGAGGGCTTGAGTTTGGATCCCCAGTGCCTACTTATAAACCCATCCCAGCCACCGAGGAGGTCAAGGCCACCCCTGCTACACAGAGACATGGGATCCACTGATGCTTACTGGCTAGTCTACCTGAATTGAAGAGCTCTACAGTCACCGAGATCCTAGCTCACAAAACAAGGTGAGAGCAACTGAGAGACCCTGCATTGACATCTCCATGTGCACGTGTACATGGGAACGTGCATACACTCACACCACACATACGCACTCCAAAAATAAACTATAGTATCAAAGGAGTGCTGAGGAGATGGCTCAGCGGCTAAGTCACTTGCTTGCAAAACCTGCTGGCTCAGGTTTTATTCCCGTGCTCACATCAAGCCAGATGTACAAAGTGGTACACGCATCAGGAGTTTGTCTGCAGTGGCAGGAGGCCCTAACATGCCCATTATCTATTTCTCCTTGCATATAATTATTTAAAAAAATCAAGCCAGGTGTGATGGTGCACAACTTTTATCTCAGCACTTGGGAGGCAGAGGTAGGAGGATCGCCATGAGTTTGAGGCCACCCTGAGACTACATAGTGAATTCCAGGTCAGCCTGGGCTAGAGTGAGACCCTACTTCAACCCCCCCCCCCGCAAAAAAATTACTACGTGAATGTCAAATGAGATAGACTCAGAAAAATGTGACTTGATGCAAGAAGAGGGAAGAGAGCAGGACCGTCTATGTGGTTCTGCCTCAGTTTACCTAAACTGTGGCAAACTTTCTCCCTTGCTGGAATGAGCTGGGAGGAGGGAGGGCTCATTAACATTTAAGGGAGGCTGCAGGAGGTGCTAAGGAGAGTGAGAAGTGGCCCTGTTCTAGTCAATCCCCACCCCCTAGTGCCAAGTTCAACACCCCCTAGCTAGGGTGTCTCAAGCTTCTATCCCAGCTGCTGCAAATACCCACCTGCAGACCTGTTGCTTGTCATTACCCGCCTCAGCCCAGCCCACCCTTTTCCTGTTGAAACACAGGAGGGTCGTGGCAGGGGAGGCTGAGGCAATGCAGACCAACCTGTTTGCTATGCGGATCTTCTACAGCCGGCCTGCAAGTCCACGTCAGATGGCCTGTGGTGCATCTGTCCGGCAGCCCACATGTGGACCGCCTAGAGTCTGTGAAGAGCCTAGCCTGGGGCTGAGGAAGGGATGAAGTCCCTCCCAAGGCAGCTTTGGGCTGTGGAGAGAGGCTCTTGGCCTCAGCACCCTTAGGTGCTCCACTTCCATGGAGGGCTACATCCTAGCTCTGGCATCAGCAGAGTGGCCAAATGAAAGGGTTCAGGGAAGAGACTCTCTGTCTCCCACCCCCGTTTGTACCCCAGGTGTCAGGTGCTCACTGTCTCAAGTCACTTTTCCTATTTGAGAAGTGGGTCTAACACCCCCTCAAGGCATGGCTGCTTTGGGATGAAAGGGGCAAGTGTGAGAACACACGCATGCACAAGCGTGGGTTCACAGCTGGAACTGTCAGCCTTCTTCCTGTCTAGACAGTCCTCCTGCCTCTCACAGGAACCAGTATGTGAGCTGCTCCCAGAGGCCTCCTGGTCTTCTTTCAGAGCGCTTACCAGGAACTGAAATCATGGTGTTGGTTTTGTGTTTTCACTACTCTGTAGGGACTAGAATGTGGGGGCCTGGCTTTGTCTACCCTGTATGGCTGGGGATGAGACTAGTGAAAATCAGGCCAAGGAGCTGAACAGGAGTTCACAGCCTGGCTTTGACCTTCCCACCTGGCTTCCTGGCAGCTCCTTCCTGGCTCCATTTAGGCCTGGCCCATGGAGACGCTGGGGAGGGGTAGAAGCTAGCACAGGGCCTGAAAGCACAGCCCTCTTGCTCCCCAAGGGGGGATATCTGTGTGCCAGTCTGCATCAGGGAGGAAGCCAGCGCCACTTCTCAGTGAACCAGCTCCACAGCTACCTTGTTGGCACCGGGAGGGCAGGAGGCCAGAGAGCCTTGTAGTGGTCACCCTGTTTTTCAAGTGACATGTGGGACCCCAGAAGCAGAGGAAAGAAGAATAGCACCGAATCAGCCGGCCTGTGGAAGAGCTGGGGTCTCAGAGCATCTTGGGGACTGTGGAAGAATTGGGGGTGCAGAGCACCTTGGGGATTGATTCTTGGGGTGAGTTGCTGACACACGGCTGCCCTCTGCTGGACACGAGCTTGCACAGCAGCAAGGAGCAGGGCCCAGGGAAGAGAGGAAGGTTCTGACTAAGCAAACTTTATTATGGCCCTGCGCATGCTCGCATGCTCGCTGGGTTCTTCTCCCCAGAGCCTCCTGAAGCTGGAGGACTGGGATGGGGTACTGGGATGGGTCACAAAGGTGACCCCCTACAACACCGGGTCACATTTAGACACAGGTGAAGGGCCCAGGTGAGGACACAGTCCAGCTGGGAGACATCCCCCCTGGGACACCATAAGAGACCACCGAAGGCTCCTCATTTCTTGCACGCCACCTTCTTAGGTCTGGGTGTGGATTTGACCTGTGGAGATAAGGGAAGGCTGAGATCTCCAGCACTCCCAGGCCTGGTCAGCCTCCCCAAGGGCCAGCCCGGCCTGCTCACCGCTCACCTTTTTCCCCAGGCTTTTGTCTCGAGGGCTGGACCTGGAATGGAGTGGAATTAGCAAAGAATAGGGGCAGATGGGCGAGAGGGAGCTCAGTTTGGTGCCATAGCTGGGTCCTCCCGGTACCCATCCATAGGTGTGGTTCGCCCCAGTTGACAACTTACCTCAGCCTGGTCATCCCAGGGCACGTTGCCTCTTTTGCATGACTTTTTAGTTGTTTAAATAAATTTTTAAAAATATTACTTAAGAATGAGAGTGAGTATGGGGACACCAAGGCCTTTTTTATTTCCCATTTCAAATCAACTCCAGACACATGCTTTCTGCATTCTGCTTACATGAGTAGTGGCTAGGGTACTGAACCTCAGAAGGCAAGCTTTGCAAGCAAGTGCCTTCAATTGCTGAGCCATCTTCCAAACCCTTACTTTTTAGATTTCTAGAACTTTTTTTTGGTGCTGGGAGCAAATCCAGGGCTCTTGTATACCAGGCAAGTACTCTGCCACTGAGATGCAGCCTCACCTCCATCTGTCTCTCTCTCTCTCTAAACTTTGCCCCCACTCTAGGCTTACATTTGCTCTCTCTGATCAAAAATACCTTTTTCGGGCCGGAGAGATGGCTAAGTGGTTAAGGTGCTTGCTTGCAAAGTTTAACCACCTGGGTTTGATTCCCCAGTACCCAGGTATAGTCAGATGCACAAAGTGGTACATGCATCTGGAGTTCCTTTGCAGCAGCTGGAGGCCCTGGCACACCCATTCCTTGTCTATATCTTCCTGCTTGTAAAGAACAATTTTTTTGAAAAATGCCTTTTTCACTATAAAAAATTAGGGGGCTGGGGAGATGGCTCAGCGGTTAAGGCACTTGCCTCCAGTGCCTAAGGCCCTGGGTTCAATTCCCCAGGACCCACATGGGCCAGACCACAAGGTGGTGGCCCTGATTCTCTCTCTCTCTCTCTCTCTCTCTCTCTCTCTCTCTCTCTCTCTCTCTCTCTCTCTCTGCTTGAAAATGAATAAATAAAATATTTTTAAAAAAAATTATTGTTAACCACGTTGCATATAATACATAGATGAGAATGAATGACCTATGCTTTTCTTTATTTCACATTTGTTAATATTTTCATATAATTTAACTAAGCTAGTTCTAAAATATGTGATATGAACATGGTTTGATGTCCCGTTTCCTTAACTCAGCCCTTCCCAGGTTGCTATGTGCTTTGGAGGCTTATAGATATTCTGTTTACCTTGTACCACAGATAAAGAAAAGGAAAAAAATGATGGCATTGTTTAATCAGTTATGTTGGTAGACATCTAGAATGCTTCTTTTCACTGGTGTTTGGAGAATGCTGATATGTCTGAATGCCTATGTTAAAGTAGTCTTTGGAAGGGATCACCTTAAGTGGCGTCAGATTAGAAGATAAAAAACACTGTCAAGCTTTTCAAGAGAGCTGTACCAACCTCCAGTGCCACCAAAAACAAAACAAAACAAAAAAACAAAAACAAAAAAACCCCCACTGCTTTCTAAAGCTCTGTATCCCAGCTAAGGAATTTTGGCTTATTTAGCTGGTCTTGGTAGCACAGCCCTGCAATCCCAATTATTAGAGAGGTTGAGGCAAGAGGATCCCAAGTTCAAGGTCTGCCTGCCAGGGCTACAGAGTAAGTTCAAGGCCAGCCTGTGTAACTTAGTGAGACTCTGTCTCAAAGAAAACATCCGAAAGCAAATATGTGCATGCATAAACGCAGTGGCAGAGTACATAGGCCCTGGGTTCAATCCCCAGTACCACACACAAGAAGTGTCTAATAAACAGGAAGAGTTGTTACCTCACTGTCGCTTCCTCCTCCTCCTCCTCCTCTTCTTTTTCTAGCTTTTTTTTCTGAGAACCAAAACCGAGCATTATTTGGAGAGTGAGGCCAGAACAGACTCTCAAGTCCCAAGAAATACCATCTGAGATCTGTAGTGGCCTTGACCTATCCCATATGGCCAACCTAAAAGGATTGGTCCAAGTCCCTCTGAGCTGCCCAGGCAGGTCCCACCTCATTCCTTGTTCCCACCTTAGCCACGCTCATCTTCTTCTGGGATGCCTGTCTTTTGATGTATTTGACAGGGGTCTCCTCTAGAGACACTTCTACGTCGTCGTCGTCATCGTCCTCCTCCTCTTCTTCCTCCTCCTCTTCCTCCTCTCCCTCCTCTTCCTCTTCTTCCCAGGGAAGGTCTGAAATCTCTGCGATGGTGTGGGAAGGAGACAGGGGCAGAAGACAACCAGAGCTTCTGAGCCACAGGTTCAATGTCTACCTCCCACTGCTCTAAGTGTGGCCCTAGGAGAGCCCTGGGGCTAAAAGGGTTCCTCTACCTTCCACCTGTTCCTTTTTTTAGTGTCCAGAGTGAGTCTGAGGGAGAGGCAGAGGGCAGGGTGTGAGAGGATGCACTGGGGATCTGGGACGAGGCTGAAGGTGTCCTAGAAGGAGAGGGGATAGAGATGGTGGGGGACATGATGTCTTGTCTCTCAAAGGCTCATGGACTAGAGGCTTGGTCTCCAGTGTGGCTTGCTGAGGTAGGTGGTGGAATCTAGACAAAGTGGGGCCTAGAGACAGGTGGTTAGGTCATGGGGGGCTCCAGCCTCACAAGAGAAGTGGTGATGCCTTGAAGATCTGGGGTGGATTGTTCCACAAAATGTTCTGTTATGCTTTTTTAAAATCACTTCTCTAGCATGGGTTCCCTTTGCAGAAGCCCCTTATCTGCCACATTGTGCTACAGCTGGGTAACCTTGGTAGATGTTACAGCTGTACTGTTTGGACTTCTCAGACCCCAGAAGTATGACTCAAATAAATCTCTTTTGTTTGGTTGTCTGAAGCCAAAATAAAAAGTTTTGCTATGAGCTTGAATTCATAATTCTTCTGCCTTGGCTCCCTGAGTACTGAGAATATAGACGTGCATCCCCAGGTTGGTGGGCATCTGTTCTTTATAAAGTATCCAGCTTCAGAACTCTATGTAGTCAAGGATTACCTTGAACTTCTGGTCCTCCTCCTCCTGCCTCCACCTCTTGAGTACTGGGATTACAACTATATAACACCATGCCTGGTTTATCAGGACTATTTGTTTTTTGAGGTAGGGTCTCACTTTATCCCAGGCTGACCTGGAATTCATTATGTAGTCTCAGGGTGGCCTCGAACTCATGGCGATCCTCCTACCTTTGCCTCCCCAGTGCTGGGACTAAAGGTGTGTGCCATCATGCTTGGCTAGGACTTTTTTTTTAAGTCAGCAATGCAAAGTGGAGCAAGAGGAATTGAAAATGGGCAGTTAAGTACGTAGACCTTATCCAAGCATTTTTGGGTAGGAGAAAAGCATGAAAAGAGGTGCAGTTATAGAGGGAGAAGGGCCTACTGGAGGGATCGTGAAGGAGACAACATGTCAGGTTGTGGCTCATGTCATTACTACAGTAGCTTCATACTAGTAGCTGGTGTTTGGAAGGCTCCCAAATACTAGATCTTATCTTATTTGGAAGGTAGGAGTGAGGGGAGACTTGAGAGAGGCTGGCCTGAGCTGACAGCAGTCTTCCAGGCTCTTCCTCCCATGTTCCACCATGTCCATCTCAAAGGCTTCTTTTGAAGACTGTGTTCAGTCCTACATTCATTCTCTGCAGATGAAGCCTCATCTCATGTCACAGCTGAGGCCCGAGGCCCACATGCTAAGGAGGCAGAGAACTGTGGCAAGGGCCCTTGCCACAGCCTTCCAGTTCAAGCCACTGGAAATCATTCATCTTCGGGGAGTTTGTCAAAACAGCAACAAAAACTACAGATCTGGCTGAGGGCAGGGAGCTGCTCCAGAAGCAGGCTCGCTGGGGACAGGGAGCTGCTGTGGTAGCCTGTTTGCTGAGGGCAGTGAGATGCAGGGGAAGCATGCTTGTTGAGGGCAGGTAGGCACAGGAAAGCAAGCTCACACCTGCCAGGCATGTCTCCATAAATTTAGGAAAATTGAAGTAACTTCCTGTATCATAACAGACCACAATGTGTTAAAGTTAGAAATTAACAAGAGAAACAGGGCTGGAGAGATGGCTTAGTGGTTAAGGCATTTGCCTGCTAAGCAGAAGGACCCAAGTTCAATTCCCCAGTACCCACATAAAGCCAGATGCACAAGGTGGTGCATGTGTCTGGACTTCATTTTCAGTGGCTGGAGGCCCTGGCACACCCATTCTCTCTGTGTGTCTGCCTCTTCTCTCTCTCTTAAATAAATAAATAAATAAATAAATAAATAAATAAATAAATAAAAAAAATATTTTAAATAAAAAACAAGAGAAATATCAGATATTACATCAGCTCCTGGAGACTGAACAACAACTACTAAACAATGAATATAGAAGAAATCAAAAAGGAAACTGCAAAATTTCTAGAACTGAACTGGAGAGATGGCTCAGCGGTTAAAGCACTTGCCTCCAAGGCCTTAAGGCCCCGGGTTCAATTCCCCAGGACCCACATAAGCCAGACCCACAAAGTTGTGGCCCTGGTTTTCTCTCTCTCTCCCTCTCCCTCTCCCTCTCCCTCTCTCTCTCTGCTTGAAATGGATAAATAAAATATTTTTTAAAAATTTCTAGAACTGAATGATCGTGAATACACAGCATACCAAAATTAATGGGACACAATGAAGGCAGTCAGAAGGGGGAAATTTATACCACTAAATGACTTCATGACCAAAACAGAGAGATATCAAATTAATAACCTAATCACCCACCAAAAGGCACTGGAAAAACAAGAACACTCCAACTGTAAGAGTTCTACATGGAAAAAAATAATTAAGATCAGAGCCAAAATTAATGAACTGGAAACTAAGAAAATAATTAAGAAAATCAACAAAACAAAGAGCTGGATCTTTGAAAAAATAAACAAGATCGATAAAGCCCTGGCCAATGTAATCAAACAAACAAAAAAGAAGTCTCAAATTAACAAAATTAAAAATGAAAAGGGAGAGGTCACAACAGACAGCAATGAGATTGGAAGAATCACCAGGACGTATTTCCAAAACCTCTACTCCACAAAACTGAATAACCTGAAAAAAGAAAATAAAAAACAACAAAAACAACCAAAAAAGAAAAAAATTATTTAAATTGGATAGCCTGGAGGAAATGGATGAAGTCCTATACACATAGCACCTACCAGAGCAGATAATCTCCTAAACAAACCTATTACATCCATCAAGATTGAAAATGTAATCAAGACCTCCCCAAAAGGAAAATTCCAGGATGTGATGGATTCTTAGCTGAATTCTACCAAACCTTCATTGAAGACCTGAAACCACTTTTCCTCAAGTTTTTTTTTCACGTAATCAGAGAATAGGGAATGCTCCCCAACTCCTATCACTCTAATACCAAAACCAGACAGAGATACAAGAAGAAAAGAAATAGACATATAGAACTACAGACCTATATTATCCCTAATGGACTTAGATGCAAAAATCCTGAACAAAACCCTCACAAAAAGAATTCAACAATTCATCAAAAGCATTATCCATCTCAATCAAGCAGGGTTCATCCCAGAGATGGTTCAACATACAGTCATTGATTAATGTAATACACCACATAAATAAACTTGATCACAAGAACCACAGCTCATTCAATAGATGCAGAAAAGGACTTCATTAAAATACAACATCACTTCATGATCAAAATGCTAGAGAGACTAGGCACGGAGGGTTTACATCTCAACATAGTAAAGGCTATATACAAAGCACCTAAAGCCCCAATCAAACTCAATGGAGAAAGACTCAAGGAGAATCAGGAACAAGACAGGGGAGTCTACACTCACCACTGACTGCTCTTAAACATAATACTAGAAGTCCTAGCCCAAGTAATAAGGCAAGAGAAAGATATAAAAGAGATACAAATTGGAAAAGAAGCCAAACTAGCCCTATTTGCAGACAGCATGATCTTATACTGAAGTCACCAGAAAGACTATCATAAAACTTCCAAAGGTTATAAATTATTTTAGCAAAGTGGCAGGATTAAAAAAAAATCAACACACAAAAATCAGTATCCTTCCTATAGGCAAAAGATAAATATACAGAGAAAGAAATCAGTGAGGCTGTCCCATTTTCAATAGCCACACACAAAAAAAAATACCATGGAGCAACACTAACCAAGGATGTGAAAGACCTATATAATGCCAACATAAAAACACTCAAGAAAAAAATTGAAGAGGACTGGAGAAAAATGGAACAATCTTCCATGTGCCTGGATAGGTAGAAATATTGTGAAAAAGGCAATTATACCGAAAACAATATATAGATTCAATGCCATGCCAATAAAAATCCCAGCATCATTCTTCAAAGAGATAGAAAAATGATCTCAAAATTTATATGGAACGGCAGAAGGCCTTGGATATCTAAAAATATCCTCGGGAAAAGAAACAGCCCTGGAAGTATCACCATACTGACCTAAAGCTATAGTACAAAGCTGTAGTAACAAAAACAACATGGTACTCCCACAAAAACAGACCTAGACCAATGGAACAGAATTGAAGACCCAGCCCTCAGTTTAAGCAACTACAGCTACTCGATCTTTGACCAAAAAAGCCAACAATATACACCAGAGAAAAGATAGCATCTTCAACAAATGGTGCTGGACAAACTGGATAAGCACATGTAGAGAAATGAAACTAGACCCATTTCTCTCACCATCCATAAAAATCAACTCTAGGGGCTAAGGATATAGCTCAGAAGTAGAGTGTTTGCCTAGCATGTTGAATCAACCCAGAGGCCCATTGTTCAATGATAGGATAATGAAGATGTGGCACATATACACAATGGAATTCTACTCCGAAGTAAGGGAAAAATGATATAATGAAATTTGTAGGAAAATGGACAGACTTGGAACAGATCATACTAAACGAACTCACACAAGCACAGAAAGACAAATGTTGCATGTTCTCCCTAATCTGTGGTTCCTAACCTGGAGCAGTTTGAGTTGCAGGCGTACCTGACAGGCAACTCCAGGGGCAGATACTAGGGATGGAAATGTTTGGGGGAGGGGGGAAGGGAGGACAGGGTGGGGGAGATACAAAACTAAATCCAAAATGAATTGGTGCCATAGAAACCGTCCTCCTGGACAGCAGACTGAAAGACATAGCCATAATCCGAGTGTGCTCGGATCATCTGGTAAGAAGGACCCTGGAGAGAGTAGAATGAAGCTTAACCCTGAAACACTTGGCTCTGGCTTGTAACTTCCTGTGCCAGAAAGCAGTTACTACCTTCATTGAACTGTTGATCAGAGAGACCTATGAGGTCCCCAAAACAAGACGGGCTTCTGTCAAAGCACTTCATTACCTGCCTGAGGTAAAAAGTATTGCTGAAGACACCACATGCTCCTGACAGAGAACTGAGCAATCTGGCTGGAATCTGGATGCTAGTTCCCAGATGGTTGCCCCGTAGAGTTCAGGAAAGTACTACAGGAGCTGCTGGGGGAAAATGGCCAGCAGGGGACACTGCAGTCAGCCTGACGAGGTGGAGGCACCTGTACAATGGTGGCACCCAGCCTAGGTGGGTTACCTTGGCTCTCTGATTGGCTCAATGGAAAGGAACCCAGAGCTGGAACTGTGAACCCAGTCAGGATCCTATGGAGACCAAGATCATGGACTCCAAGGAGAAGCTCCCACTAGTCTTTGACCAAAAGAGAGGCTACACCAATCAAATTCTCTCTTAATTAACAAAACTTATTCTATTCAAGTTATGTTGATCTCACTCTCTGTTAAAGATTCTGTTTTTCTTCTTCAGAAGGCAGTGAGAACCAAGGAGATAAACCACCCCTCGCACATCAGCCAGGGCCCAGGTGAAACCACAGAGGAAGTGGCGAGATGAGCAAGAGTGCTGCTTCTAAGGTGAGCCTGACAACCTGCACCGACAGACACTGAGGAGACTCAAACCACATCAAAGTAGAAATCTAGAAGTTGCTGAGAGCTCAACACTAAAGTAGACCCACCTGGGCTCAGGAAATTTTGTGGGAGAGGGGGTGGAAAGATTGTAAGAATCACAGAGTGGGAGGAATATCCAGAGGCATTGTTCCCCCCCCCCCATGACTGGCTGCTGCTCTCACAACTCATAACCCACAACCCCATGGTAAATACAGCAATCCCACTGAGGAGGGCCCTTAGTGGAGTGGGGGCAGGAGGGAGGGGGATGGTGGTACCAACACATAATATGTCCATACAAAGTTTCTAATTAATGAAAAAAAAAAACAAAAAACCAAGAATCCTTCAAGTGTTCTAGTGCCTAGGACGACCCTAGTCCTGTGCTTGGCCCTGTACCCACACACCTTTCCCCCGGCCACCCTTGGACTGGGACTCACCATAGCATTCCTGGCCACTGAGGAACACAGGTCCTGAGCCAGCTCGGAGCTGAAATGTTACTGGAGGAGAAAGTTCCACTCCTGTCATGGTGACCTGTGGTGGGAGGGGATATAAAGGCAGAACAGAGGACATGGGCTAACTCAGCTCCATGTGGCGAGAGCTGCTCTCAGGCCGGTAACCTCCCAAACACACACACACTCATGGCTTGTGACGATCTCACGCACAAACAAAGCCCCGATGTAAACTGAACAAAGGAGCATGGTGGTTTACACAAGTAATCCCAGCACTGAGGAGGCTAAGACAGGAGAATTGTGATGAGTTTGAGGTCAACCTTAGCTAATTAGTTCCAGGCCAGTCTGGGTTACAGAGTAAGACCCTGTTAAAGTGCTTGCCTAACATGCACAACCCCCCTGGGTCCTGTTCCCAGCACTGCATAAACCATGTGTGGTACAAGCCTATAAACCCAAGCAATCTGAAAGTAGAGGCATGAAGATCAGCAGTTCAAGGTCAACTTCAGCTACATAATGAGTTCAAGGACAGCCTGAAATAATAAGATCCCATCTCCAAAAAAAAAAAAAAAAAAAAAAGGCAACCAACCAACAAAATAAAAATAAAATGAGGAAAAATATATAAATTCAAGGCCCACATAGGAAGAGCCTGGCTCAGAAAACAAAGACAAAAAAGGAGGGGCACATCAAACTGATAGAGATAAATTAAGAGAATGAAATAATCTTAGAGGCTTAAGAAACGAATCAGAGAATTTCAAAGGCTGGGGAGATGGCTTAGCAGATAAGGCACTTGTGTGAGTACATGAGTTGGTATCCCCAGAAAGGCAGACACTGTAAAGCTAGCATCTTGTAATCCCGGCATGCCTAGGGCCAGAAGGGAGGTGGAGCTAGGAGAATCACCAGAAGCCAGCAGTAGTGGAGACGTTGTGGAAGGTGAGGACTGACACCCAAAGTCCTCTGACCTCCACAGGTGTGCCGTGGCGTGCACGTACCCACACTCACACTAAAAACTGAACCTTTAATCCCAGCACTCAGGAGGAGAATCGCCATGAGTTGGAGGCCAGCCTGAGACTACATAAAGAATTTCAGGTCAGCCTGGGCTAGCGTGAGACCCTAACCTTGTAAAAACAAACAAAGTTTGAAACTACACGAATCAAAATAGATAACGAAACAGAGCGCCTCCACCGTGGGATGCTTCAACTCTGGGAAACTAATACACCGAGGCAGCAGATCAACAGGACAACGCGACCAGACAAACCAGCTCCGAGTGGCTTCCATATACAGAGCGAGTAGCACTTTTTGAGGCTGGGGAGATGACTCATTGGTCAAATGTGCTTGTTTGCGGGCCCTGGTTCAATTTCACACTGTCCGAGCACAACCAGATGCACCAAGTAGTATATGCATCCGGAGTTCGTTCGCAGCAGCACCCTTTCTGCTCATAAATAAAAATATTTTAAAAGCCAGGTATGGGGCTGGAGAGATTGCCCAGTGATTAAGGCATGCCTGCAAAGCCTAAAGACCTGGGTGGTGCATGCCTTTAATCCCAGCACTCAGGAGGCAGAGGTAGGAGGATTGCCTTGAGTTCACCCTGAGACTACATAGTGAATTCCAGGTCACCCTGGACTAGAGCAAGACCCTACACCTCAAAAAACAAAAACCTATAGGAGAAAGTTGGGTGTGTGGTGTAAGCATAAAATCCCAGCACATGGAAGGCAGAGACAGGAGGATTCCTGTGAGTTTGAGACTAGCCTGGGCTGCATAGTGAAACATTTGTTTCAAAACAACACACATACACAGAGGCAAGACAGACACATATTGCCCATATCAGAAAGGAGATAGCCAGGCTGAGGAGATGACTCGGTGGTTAAAGGTGCTTGCAAAGCCTGACAGTCTGGGTTTGACTCCCTAGCACCCATGTAAAGCCAGATGAACAAAGTGGCACATGCATCTGGAGTTCATCTGCAGTGGTAGGAGGCCCTGGTGAGTCCATTTTTTCTTGCTCTCTTTCATTCCTTGCAAATAAAAATATTTTATAAAAAGAAACAAGATGGAAAAATAAAGGAAACAAGAGAGCCAACTTCACTACAGAGGAAACAAATGGACAGAAGGGAGGGACGCCACCAATAACTTCATCATCCATTTGACAATTTAGATGAAATGGAAAACTTCCTTGAAAGGCAAGTGAAATTCTCTCACAAAGAGACCTGAAACTGGGGCCTGAGGACTTAGCTCATGTGGTAGAGTTTGTGCCAATCCTTGGCTACATGAGACCATGTCTACAAAAATTCCTAGCTGGGCGTGGTGGCGCACGCCTTTAATCCCAGCACTGGGAGGCAGAGGTAGAGGATCGCCGTGAGTTTGAGGCCACCCTGAGACACAGTGACAGAGACAGAGTGAATTCCAGGTCAGCCTGGGCTAGAGCGAGACCCTACCTCGAAAAACCAAAAAAAAAAAAAATGCCTAGGATGGGGATGGAGAGATGGCTCAGCAGTTAAGGTCCTTGCATGCAAAACCCAACAAAAATCCAAATTCAATTCCCCAGTACCCATGTAGAGCCAGATGCACAAAGTAGTGGCTGGAGGCAATGACACACCTATTATCTCTCTGTCTCTCTTTGCTTGCAAATTAAAATAAAATAAAAGCCTAGGATGAATTATCAGAAAAAGGAGAATTTTGCTGAGCATGGTGATGCACGCCTTTAATCCCAGCACTCAGGAGGCAGAGGTAGGAGGATCACTGTGGTTTGAGGTCAGTCTGGGACTACAGAGTGTGTGCCAGGCCAGCTTGAGCTTGAATAAGATCCTACCCCAAGAGACAAAAACAAAACAAAAACAAAAACAAAACACACAAAAAACAAAGAAGAAATAGAAGTCACCTGAATAGATAAGAGAGAACCCTTTAGAAGAAGTGAAACCTATTCATGATGAAACACCTCAGCAAACTAGGATTAAAGAGAACATTTTCCATGTGACACAGGACTTCTACAGAAATCCTTATTTAGGGCTGGAGATGTGGTTCAGCGGTTAAGGCACTCACCTGCAAAACCTAACAACCCCAGCTCCATTCCCCAGTGCCCACGTGAAGCCAGATGCACAAAGTGGCGCATGCATCTGGAGTTCATTTGCAGTGGCTGGAGGCCCTGGTGTGCCCATTCTCTGTCTGTCTCTCTGCTTGCAAATAAATAAAAGAACATTCTAATTGGGCGACACTACAGTTGGTCCATCATAAACACATGACTGTTATACGAGAAGTCCTAGCCCATGGAGCAGAGGTAGGAGAGGTCAGTGTGGCACACACCTGCCACCCAGCACTAGGTAGGCTGAAGCTGGATTGCAAATTTGAGGCCACTTTGGGCTACATAGTGAGAAAAACAAAACAAGAGCACCCCAAATGAAAACCTGACCCCCCAAACCTGCCTTTAGTCCCAATGATTAATTGCCTAGGATGAATTTCTAGACCCATAACCCATATGAAAACCATCAACAGTTCACTAACAGTGAGCAGTCAGAGCACAGAACTGCTGAAGGTCTCTGGCTGCCCAAGGTCACGAGGCTCTGTGAAGGGAGAGCTGGGATGGGATGGCAGGCTGGAGCTCTGTTGCCTCTCCAGCACAGATGTAGTCTGGGGCATGAAGGCACCCATGTCTGCGTCCAGGCCCAAACGACAGTGAGGCTGGGGTAGCAGCACTTTCTCTGGGCTTGCAAGGAGAGGCTTACCATGGGCAGGACAGAGGCCTTCAGCGTGGCAATGGTGACAGGCTGAATTTTCCTGTCCTCCTGGCTTGTTGAGGGCAGGATCTCCACACGGTTGACCTCCTCTTTGGCTTTCTCTCCCAGGCAAATCTGAGAGGGTGGGAACAGACCAGAGGTCACTCAACCCACCTGTTGAGACCCAAGGATCCTTCCTCTGCCCGTGGAGGGACACCCACCGCACTGAGCACCAGCCTACAGCACTCCTTCCTCTCCCCTTTGGGTTTGAAGATGCAAGTCCGCTTCTCCTGACTCAGCTCACCGCCTGCACAGAGAGGGCCAGCAGGGAGGCCCACAGAGGTCAGTCTCAGCATTAACCCCTGTTGCCTGCTGCAGGCAGGAGCTGGGCCGTGGGGTGGTGTTGGGAACAGGGTGCCAGTGCTTACTCACCCCAAAGGACGGTCCTTGCCTTTTCAGTTGAGCTGCTGGTACTGTGGTGACTCATATCGCCGGTGGCTTGGCAGAGGCTGAGGTGTCTCTGCAGCTGTAAGAAGTTGGGGGGCTGTGCTGAAGGCAGCTGGGGGGGTTAGGTGAGAGGAGGCTTTGGTTGTGGCCGGTTGGCCGCAGTAAGGGTCAAGAACCGACTGCCCCATTGACCAGAGCATCCAGATCCAAGCTCACAACATTCAGACAGCAGCACTTATGGACAGAAGGAACGGTGACTCTGGTTAGCTCTCCCAGCACCTCAGGGAGAGAGCCAGGGAGGTAGGTCCCTTAGCTCAGGCTTACCACGCTGCCAGTCTGGCCAGGCGTCGCCCTGCTCATTCCAGCATCATCTCATGGGGCTTCACCCAAAGGCCAGCTGCCCGAAGAAGTCTGTTAAGAAGCCTGAGAAAGGAGAAGGGAGGTGGCCAATCAGCCTTAAAGAAGCAGCTGTCTCTCCCACTCCATTCTTCTTTTCTTCCTTCCTCGGAATCACCTGGAGGGCTTGTTAAAACAAGATTATTGGGCATCTGTTTCCCACTGAGCAGGTCAAGAGAGAATTTGCACGTTTAACAAGCTCCCAGGTGAGGTTGCTATTGCCGGCTCAGGACCGCTAAGGTGAGAACCACTGTCCACAGCCAATGGGGTTGCCGAGAAGGGTCCTTGCTGCCTTCGAGATGCTTTGCAAGCCGCTGCCAGGAAGCAGCATTGGTTAGCATTGTGCATGTCTGACTGCAATGTATGAAACGCCAACTGCTCTCTATCTTTGCCAACACTTGGCATTGTTGGTCTTAGTTTTAGCCAGCCCTCTGTGTTTCATTTTCTCTTTTAGTTATTTATTAATTTCTTTTTCCAGGCAAGTTCTCACTAGGCTGACCTGGAATTTACTTTGTAATCCCAGGCTGGCCTCAAATTTACAGTGATCTTCCGACCTCTGCCACCCAAGTGCGCCACCACGCCCAGTTTAAAAGATATTTTATTTATTTATTTATCAAGCACACACACACACACACACACACACACACACACACAGAGAGAGAGAGAGAGAGAGAGAGAGAGAGAGAGAGAGAGAGAATATGAATGGGTCTGAAGTTACTTTAAGTAATTACAGCATTCGAAGGGGAGGATCTCTTTCCACAAGTGAAAGACTAAAACTTCTGAAAACGTGGCTGGGAGATGACTCAGTTGTTAAAGGCACTGGCCTGCAAAACCTGCTGTCCCAGTATCCACGTAAAGCCAGATGCACAGTGGCACATGCATCTGGAGTTCGTTTGAAGCTTCTGGAGGCCCTGGCTCACCCATACTCATTCTTTCTCTCTCCGCTTGCAAATAAATAAAAATAAAATTTATTTATTATAAATCAATAAAATATTGCTTGGCATCCTTTAATGCCAGCACTCGGGAGGCAGAGTAGGATTGCTGGATTGCTGTGAGTTCAGGGCCACTCTGCTGGGCTAGAGTAAAAGCATACCTTGAAAAACCCAAACAACCAAACCAAACCAAGACTAAACAAAAAACCCCAAGAAACAAAATCCCACTGTCACCATGTGATTCAATCCCATAGACTTAGCTCATAGCTGGAGAGCCTGGAAGTTATTTCATACTCTGGTGCAGCAGCCAAAGCAAACAGCGAAACCTCACAATGCGAAGAGGAATGAAGTCTGGAATTCTTGGCTTTATCACATATCACACTCACCCTTTCTATCTCAAAGCAGCACAAAGGAAATGCCTACCATACCCTGCAGACTACTTTTGGTGCAAAACAGGTGCTGAGGGTTAGGGTGGGAACAGGGCATGAGGAGATCTGTCTATAGAAGCCACCTTCAGGAATCTGCACACACCATCAAAGAGCTTCTCATCCAACAGGGTTAGGAAATCCAGGTTCCATATTCAGGAAGTCACAACTTCACTCATGGATTCAATAAAATAAAATTGGTTTCCACATGCAGCCATTCCTAGATGAAAAAGAGAAACCAGGAGCTGAGGAGATGGCTCCCTGGTTAAAGGCACTTGCTTGCAAAGCCTACCTGGCCAGGTCTGATTCCCCAGTATCCAGGTAAAGCCAGATGTACAAAGTGATACGTGCATCTGCAGCTTGTGGCAGCAAGAGGCCCTGGCAGGCACATTCTCATTCTCTTAAATAAATTCTCATTCTCTCTCAGGTGTGGTGGTACATGTCTTTAATCCCAGCATTTGGGAGGCAGAGGTAGGAGGATCACTGTGAGTTCAAGGCCAGCCTGAGACTACAGAGTGAATTCTAGGTAAGCCTGGGCTAGACTGAGACGCTACCTCAAAGAATATAAGTATATGTATTTTAAAAGGAGAAACCTAGCAGCTTTAGAGGGGCACCAAGTTCCTCCAAGTTTACAGTGGAAAGGGCCTTTTAAAATAATTTAAAAAATATTTTTGGATAGAAAATGGGTGTGCCAGGGTCTCTTGTTGCTACAAAAAACAAAACAAAAAACAACCTTTAGATGCATGCATCACTTGGTGCATTTAGCTTTACATGTGTACTGGGGAACTGAACCTGAGCCAGTAGGTTTTGCAAGCAAATGCCTTTAACAACTGAGTCATCTCCCCAGCCCTGAAAGCCCTTTTTTCTTTTTTGAATCGGGCTTCTCTTGGAAAGGTAACCTCTTTTTTTTTTTTTTTTTTTTTGGTTTTTCGAGGTAGGGTCTCGCTCTAGCCCAGGCTGACCTGGAATTCACTCTGTAGTCTCAGGCTGGCCTCAAACTCACGGCGATCCTCCTATCTCTGCCTCCCGAGTGCTGGGATTAAAGGCGTGAGCCACCACGCCCGGCTGAAAGGTAACCTCTTAAGGCATCTGAACCCAGAGGTCTAACATGATACTCAGCCATTCTGGTATCCTACACATATGTACATTGAACGTACACTAAGTTCTGCATGTAGCTATGTTGCAAAATAATTGAACATTACTATACAGTATTTATGTTTGAAATTCCAGTCCTAGGCCAAGCTGATGGCCACTGGCGTTGATGTCCTTGCCACCCAGCAGAGCGGACGGTGCCAGTCTGGAGTTGCTCACTTCGGTGGAGAAGCAGGCATCAGGATCCATGTGACACTTGACTGCTACTCCAAAGCAAGAGTTACTGTTTCCCGCTGTCCAGGTGAGACTGACAGTGGTTTTCAGCTTGTCGGTCACCTTTTGGTCAATGAAACCACCAAACTCTGCCTTGACGTTCTTGTTAGTGTGAACATGGAATTCATCCATCTTGTAGCCAACTGCAAAGGACTTTGTAGTCTCAAAATTCATCTGAGGCTATAGAGATGCCTCAGCAATTAAAGGTGATTGCTTGCAAAGCCTGACAGTCTGGGTTTGATTCCCCAGCACCCATATAAAACTAGATGTTTGTTTCCCTCAGCAGAGGCCCAGGCATTCCCATACTCACTCTCTCGCTCTGCCTGCCTCTTTCTATGAAATAAAATATTAATAAACAAAATAAGGGGCTGGAGAGATGGCTCAGTGGTTAAGGCACTTGCCTGCAAAGCCTAAGTGGTTCCATTTCACAGCACACAAGTAAAGCCAGATGCACAAGGTGCCGCATGCATCTGGAGTTCCTTTGCAGTGGCTGGAGGCCCTGGTGCGCCCATTGTCTCTCTCCCTCTCTCTCTTCTCTGTTTGCAAGTAAATAGATAAATAATATTTTTAAAAAATCATCTGGTAGCCAGCCAGCCCTCAGAGCCCAGCACCAGACCTTGGGCCAAGGGTCAGAGATGTCAAAATCAATGTTGCAACCCAGGCTGATATGTTGTCTTGTTTTAGCATGTCCCCCGGGGTGTTAGGAGAGAAGGCTAAATCAGAGGTCAGCTTTCGTCCATGTGCAAGTTGATCTTCCCTGGTGATCCTGGTTGGTGGTCCACTTCTCTGGAAACATCAGGCTGAACCTGGTCCACGTGTACTTGGAACCAGGCTGCCCTGTACTTTGGTGATTTCGGTGTTGGCCGAGCCTGGGCTGGTGAACTCCAATCCATTCTGATTGTTTTAAATCAAGTGTTATCAATCCAAGACCACAGCCCCGGGTGAAGTCGTCATCCCTGGAGGATCTGCCAAGATCAGCATACGTGACAGGCACAGCCATTTTGGGAACAGTGGCAGCTATGGAAGAGGCTCTTGAGTATCTTTTGAAAAAAAAAGGAGTTTTTATTTGCAAGCGGGGAGTG
Organism: Zapus hudsonius; assembly: GCA_004024765.1. NCBI lineage: Eukaryota > Metazoa > Chordata > Mammalia > Rodentia > Dipodidae > Zapus > Zapus hudsonius. The sequence goes on from PVHP010003741.1 coordinate 30,591, forward strand.
GGAGGGGGGAGAACACCCCAGAGCCTCTTGCCTTGGAAAACAAACTCCACTCATGGACCACTCTGTGCGTCTGGCTTTACGTTCATACTGGGGAATTGAACCTGGGCTGGAAGGCTTTGCAAGCAAGCACCTTTAACTTCTAAGTCATCTCCACAGTACTCGAGTGTCTTTTGTACCCTAAATCACGACATCTGGGGATCCTTTCTGACCTGTGTGCCTTCTCTTCATCGATTTGGGTAGGACCTAATGATGAGAATGGGCATTTTTCCTTCCCTCTCTCTCCCATCTTTTTCTGTTTTCTTTGAAGACGAAGTCTTGCTGTGTAACCCAGGCTGGCCTCAAATTCTCAATCTTGGTCAGCCTTCTGAGTGCTGGGATGACAGGTGTGTGCCACTGTACCCAGCTTTTTGCCTTCTTTGAGTTTTAGGGGGACATTCCATTTTTCAGATACTTGCTGTCATGACAGGCATTTTGGAGATTTTCTTTATAAGGTTGGTTGTTACTTGGCTAGGAGTATAGCTCAGTGGTATATGCAAGGGTTTAATTCCCAATATTACCAACACCCCCCCCCCCAAAGTTTTTTCTTATACCTAGTTTGCTGAGGGTTTTTTTTTTTTTTTGTTGCTGTTGTTTTTCGAGGTAGGGTCTCGCTCTAGTCCAGGCTGACCTGGAATTCATTATGTCGTCTCAGGGTGGCCTTGAATTCATAGTGATCCTCCTACCTCTGCCTCCCGAGTTCTGCGATTAAAGGCGTGTGTCACCACGCCGGCTGCTGAGGTTTTAAAATTATGAGTACTGAATTTTGTCACATCTTTATCTACTGAGCTGATCTATTATTTCTCCTTAATTTATATGATAAATTACATTTATTTTGAAGGCTAAACTAACCCTGCATTCCTAGAACCAACCACAATTAATGATGTATTATTCCTTTTATATATTGGTTTTGAGTTGCTTACATGTTGCATCAAAATTCACAAAATATATTAGTTTTATTCCCCCCCCCCCAAGGCAGGGTCTCACTCTAGACCGGGCTGGCCTTGAATTCATGGTGACCCTCCTACGTCAGCCTCCCGAGTACTGGGACTAAAAGCATGTGCCAGTCCAAATATCTTTAAAAGTATTTTTTATTTATGAAAAAAAAAGGGAATGAGCATGGGTGTGCCCGGGGCCTCTTGCTGCAAAGGAACTCCGGGTGCATGCAATGCACCACTTTGTGCCTCTGGCTTTACTTGGTTCCCGAGAAACCGAGTCAGGACGGCAGGCTCTGCAAGCACCTCACTGCAGATCCTCAGGTTTTGTTTTCTTCTTTAAACCTGTCTGGATTTGGGGACTGCGGGTTAGGTCGGCGGGGACGTGGCCATCATGGAAGACCCGCCCCCATCCGGCGGGTCGCCAAGGCCCGCGGGGTCCAGCGCTTCCTCTCGGAGGTGCCAGCTCCCTCCCCACGCCCCCATCTTGGTTCACGCGTGTCACCCACTCGCTACGCCGGGCGAACGCCGGTCACGGGCGCCACGCCCGGAGTCCGCCCTCTCGGTCGGGGGCTCCTTCCTTCTTCCTCCCCCCGCGCCCCGGCCCCCGATCAGCGCGGCCGAGGGGGCTGGAGCCAGGGACGCTCGTCCACCGACCGCGCATGCGCGGGGAGGCAGGGCGGGGCCCTAAGCGTAGGAGCAGAGGCACTTCCGGCGGGGAGGGCCGAGCCTGCCGCTCGCCCCGCCTTGGCTTCCCGAATGCACCCACGTGACCGTCTCCGTAAGGCCGCGTCCATCGGTTTTTCTTGTAAACCGAGGCCCAGGCTGGCCTCGATCCCGTGACTCACTGACCGGCACCGCCGTGGGGAAAGTCCTTCCGCGGTTCGTTCAAGTGCAGTCACCTTCACGGCCAGCACACAGGAATGTAACCCAGGGACGGGGAGACGCCCAGTGCTTGCAAAGCCTGACTGCCTGGGTTGAAGTCACCAGTGCCCAGTACAGCCAGATGCAGAGCGGCACACACATCTGGAGCTCACTTGCAGCGGCAAGAGGCCCGTATGCTAATATATATATATTTACAAATGTCGTTGCGTATGTGTTCTCTCCGCCCCCCAGGCTAACCTGGAATTCTGTAGTCTCAGGCTGGCCTTGAACTCACAGCATCCTCCTGCCTCTGCCTCATCTGCTGTTTTTATTGTACTGTGACGTCTTGGGTGGGGAGTGCTTGGGAATAAACTCGGGGCACCACCTCTGGGCTGGGCTGCCCCCAGAAGACTGGGCTGGTGCTGGCCATCAAACAGGTAGCTGATGAATGAAAGATGACCAGGTCTACAGTAGCCTGTCCCAAGAACCCCAAGAATTCTCTGAGGAAGTTATTCTCAAACTTGATTCCATCATTCATCCTCGATGGTCTGATGTCCTATCTTCCGGCTGCTGTTTGCTGCATCTAACTCACTGATACTACTCCTCTCAAATTTACTTTCCAATGTGTTGTAAAGGTTTTTTCTCTTATAGGTTCCTTATAACTTTTTTTTTTTGCTTTGGTATTTGACACTTTGACAGTCCAGCCAACCTAGGTTTGTTGTTTTAGTCAGAAATTTTAGGTTAGGACATGGCTGGCTGGCTCTAGGGTTAATTCATTATTTCTCCAAGCCAAGTAGACTTTGGGATAGGCTTTGTTATTGTGCTTGGGTATAATTCCATAGGATACAGAAACATTTTTCTATATGTTTGTTTTTTTTGGGGGAGGGGGAAGACCTCAACAGTAAATCTAGTTTGAGGCTATGGGAGAACTTTGTCATCTGAAAACCTATTTTATTGGGGGGAGGGGAGTTCGAGGTAGGGTCTCCTTTTAGCCCAGGCTGACCTGGAATTTACTATGCAGTCCCAGGGTGGCCTTGAACTCACAGCATCCTCCTACCTCTGCCTCTTGAGTGCTGGGATTAAAGGTGTGTACCATGACGCCCAGCTTAAAAACTTAATTTTTGACCCCAGGTCAAATTCCTCCTTCCTTTGGGTGACATTTTAGTGTGAAAAGATGACCCTATTGGTGTGAAGATAACAAATACATACACACAGATTTACTTTAACCAGCATCACGAATCAGGTGTTTACCTGTCTTTCAGCTAGTGTCTCACGTAGCCCAGGTTGGCTTTCAACTTCTGTTTCTCTTGCTTCCCGCTCCGAGTGCTGGCATCCCAGGCATGTACCGCTACGCCCAGCTCATAATTAGAAACCCCTCTCCCCACCCCCAAGGTAGGGTCTTGCTGCTCGAGCCCAAGCTGACCTGGAACTCAGTCTGTAGTTCCAGGCTGGCTTCAAACTCACAGCGATCCTCCTACCCAAGGCTGGGATTAAAGGCAAGAGTTTATCTTTCTTTTCCTCTCTAGTAGACACCACGCATGCAAGCGCTCTACCACTGAGCTATATTCTGAGGCCATAGTGAGTGTCTGAATTCTTTTGTAGAAGAGAAGGGAGCGTGGGGGACGACTCTGGGATTTTGATGATCAACTTATCACAAAACAGCTGGGGAAGAGCATGCGTGAAAAAGGTTTTTCTTTTCTTGTCTCCATGATTTCTGCAGTAGAATTCCAGGTCCCTCCCTGGGCATACCGATGTAAGGTTGAAGGGCCTCTTATGCGCCGGATTTCAAGACAGCATTTTTTCAAGTATCTTTTTGTGTTTAGTGTGAGACATGTCCCTGGACACACTGCATTTGATTGCTGAAACCAGGTCAGTAGAAACCACTGAAGTTTATTGGCGGTCACAATGCTTACACCGTATGCAGCGAACACCCTCACAAGTCTATCCGAAACCTGATCACGCAAGAAAGGATTTACCACACAGCTGCCAGAGGAGAAGGAAAAATAATTAACAGGTTTGTTTCTAGGGGTAGAGGAGAAATGAAGATAACCCTAATTGATGAGTGTCCCACGGGCCAGAGCTGCACTGGAGATGTGGACCGCCAGCAGCAACAGTTGTGGAAAAGTTCAAGGTAAAGAGCTTCTCCGTTTAATTTTCCTCTGCAGTAACTTAAAAAAAAATTCAAACATTATGGTTTTCATTTTATAAAAATGTATATTTTCAGGGAGAATGTTAAATATTTCATGCTAGGTAGACCTTGTTATTAAGAACCCTTCCCCTGCAGTAACCTCCTCCAGGTCATACATTCATGAGTGCAGAGTACATACATAAGCATCCACACATATCCACACACACTGCCTCGAGGGCTGGGGAAGACAAAATCATGGCCACACATGGTTAGGCCTCTGGTGAACTCATCCAAATTGCTCAACAAGAGAGCAAATGGCTCAATTACTTCTCTTTGTTCTCCCTACAGAGACCAAAAACCCGAAAACACATAATTAAATCCAACTTTTAACAGCAGGAGGCATCTGTCTTGAGGATGAGGATACGCAAAATGGGAGAAAGGATGGAGATTAAGAACACCGACGACTTTAGCTGGAGGGAGACCTAGGGCAGCATCCAGGGCTGGGTGGGGAAGAGACGGCGCTCTGGCACAGCTTAGAGTTCCTAATAACAAGGGTTCATACAGCAACAGGAACGGATCATTTTTTGGGAGGGCGAGGAAAGGGCATTAAAAAATATACATTTGGAATTTTTACTTTTTTTTTGCCTCTCTACACTGCGTCACTAAATATATCTCTGCGCTTTCACACATCCTTGTTCAGTAAAGCTTCAGCCCACCAGAATACACATTTCTTCACTCTCCATACGTAACCCCTCACATCAGCATTGGTGCACTAGACTCTGTAAAAATTTTTCAGTCACACTTTTTGTTTTTAAACTTGAGTCAATATAAACCTTGTTCAAAATGTTATGAAAAAATGTACATGTTTATACAAGGCAGGCTGTGGCAGGACACTGGGGGTTCTCCCCACTTGGGTGGCCCTAGGAGTGGGCTGGAGTCTCAGATGTTGGTGTCCGTCTCCTCCAACCACCCTTCCCACCCAGTTCCCCCAGGAACCAGCAGCGCCCTGCCCCTTAGTGAGTGCACGACACCCCTAATTTCCTGGGGAAGCAGCTAGTTGACTTCTGCCATTTCCCACACCCCTGGAGGCAGGAGCCGGGGTCAGCCAGGCCCCCGGCCTGACCCTGGGACGCTGCTCTGTGCAGGTGGCGTCCAAGGAGGCGTCAGCTCATCATGTCACTGCTATTCACGCCATAAGTGGAAGTCTTCATCGAGTCGTTGACTTCTCGACGGAATGCTGACAGGTTCTGGGTGAACCTGCAGAAAGGATGCATGTGTGTGCATTGGGGAGGGGCAGAAGGGAAAGGTATGCCTAAGATGTTCTTTTCTGAAGCACAGATGTGGCTACTGAGTAGCAGAACAGGAATGACGGGCTCTCATCTAAGTCAGTTAGTCTTAGTTTTACTTGGCCTAATTTTTTGTACCTGGCAACTTTGCAACAGAAAAATCTGGAGCCAGAAGGGTCACCCTGGGCTTATGGAAGCACAAAGGAATTTTACTGATGGAGCAGGAAAGTAATTCTCATAAAGTGAGGCCAAAGAGAGCAAGAAGCTGTGCACTACTCAGTGCTAAGAGCTGTTTGGTCCAATAGGGGAGCAGTCACCCACAGATGGTCAGTGAGCACTTGAGCTGTGGCCAATGTGATAAGAGAGCGGAATCAAGTTAAATACAATTTACATTCAGCTCCCCAATCACACTATTATCACGTTTATATTAAAATGCCTTGGTTAAAATTAAGTAAGAATTAACTGGAAAAAACAAAACAAAACAAAAACAACCAGATATTGTTTGCCCTCTGGGCCAAAGGCTATTGCAACCAGATAGTCTTTGGTCTGTTATTATAAAGTCAGTTATCATAAAATTTCTTCTTCTTCTTCTTCTTCTTTTTTTTTTTTTGTTTTTTCGAGGTAGAGTCTCAATCTAGTCCAGGCTGACCTGGAATTCACTATGTAGTCTCAGGGTAGCCTTGAACTCACAGCGATCCTCCTATCTCTGCCTCCCGAGTGCTGGGATTATTTAGAACCATCTAATAGGGAATTTACTTTGTCAACCATAAATTTATGTAATTTAAGTTCCTAAATATTTAAATCTGAACTGAGGTATGCCACATATGGATTTTATGAAGAGTTAATAAAGTTAGTAAGTATTCTCAACTGTAAAATATATGACAAAATTTTAGGTGTTTGGGTTATATATTAAAATGGGGCTGGAGAGATGGCTCAGCGGTTAAGGCAGTTGCCTCTAGAGCCTAAGGACCTGGGTTCAATTTCTAGTGCCCATGTAAGCCAGATGCACAAAGTGGCACATGCATCTGGAGTTTGTTTTTAATGGTTGGAGGCCCTGGTGTGCCCATATTCTCTTTCTCTTTCTCTCTCCTTACAAAACAAAATATTTTAAAAAAATATTTAAATGATTTTTCTATTTTCTTAACTTTTAAAAAACATGGCTACTAGGAAATTTAAACTTACACATGTGGCCTTTCTAACTAGACAGACTGCTTTAGGTGGGCACAGATCTGGGCACAGAGACTACGCTTGTTTCAGTGATTTGAATAATAACTACCTACGATTTCCTGGCAAGACCCTGGCACTCACCTGTCTCTGTTTTTCGTTAGAAGATTCCGCTCAATGCCTTCCATGAGATTTTCAAAGCACAGATGCATGGCTTGCTGCTTCTCTGGTGGCTGGCTGTTGACTATACTGTTTCTCAGGTCAGAAAAATACTGTGGGGCAAGGAGTAAAACACAAAGCAAGAGAAAGTAGAGAAACGTAAGTTGGCTTTTTGTCACCTGAAGAAGAATGTCCTTCAAGAAGGAAAGTTCTTTAAGGAAGGTGTAATGCAGACTTGCAGGGGCTAGAGAGATGTCTCAGCCATTAAGGTCCTTTGCTTTTTATAAAGCCCGATGGTCTGGGCTAGATTCCCCAGTACACATGTAAAGCCAGATGTACAAAGTGGTGCATGTGTCTGAAGTTCGTTTACAGTGGCAGGAGGCCCTGGTGTACCTATTCTCTCTATATATACCTGGCCCCCCTTAAATAAATATTTTTAAAAAGAAACATCAGGAATTAATTTATAAAACAGTTGAAAGGTCTCATGTAGCCTGGCTTTTTTTTGTTTTTTTGAGGTAGGGTCCTGCTCTAGTCGAGGCTGACCTGGAATTCACCATGTAGTCTCAGGGTGGCCTTGAACTCACAGCAATCCTCCTACCTCTGCCTCCCGAGTGCTGGGATTAAAGGCATGCGCCACCATGCCCGGCATGTAGCCTGTTTTTGAACTGTGTAGCCAAGGATAACCTTAAACTCCTGATCCATTTGCCCACACCGCCCAAGTGGATTACAGGTATGAATCACCACACCTGGCTATGTGTATGTACTTCTAAAGGTAAGCAGGAATAGGACATGCTAAACTGTTCCTGGGAAGTGAAAGTCAAGTGAAGACTTACTACCAGTTCTAGCTTGATACCAGGGAGCTACCAGAGAGCTGGTTGCTGGCTGCCTACCTTTTCATTAAGTAGTATCAAGCCGAGCAGAGGTCGAGACATGGACCACTGATTCCTGCAGTCCTCAAAGATGATGATGTTCAGCACCGTGGACAGCATCTAGAAACCAAGAGGCAGCCATCTAGTTAATGTGTGGTACTAGGGGACAGATTGTGGAGAAGCCTGTTAGGGGGAAGGCCTTTTCTGTGTAGGACAACCAGACAAATAATTGTGAAGTTTCATTTTAATCTTCTGTTTCAGGGAAAGTAAAGATAGCTCCTTTTCTGTTCTTTAAATTGGTTTGATAAATTCATTTATAGATGGACCTTCCCAGTTCCCTGGTTTGCGGGAAACAGGAGCAGTGAAGCAAACAAAATCATCTTGTGCAATCACTTCTGGGTATTGTGTCAGAGAAGCTTTATGACACTTTGTGGATGTGAAGACTTGTGAAAAGGGGAGGGGGAGTATCTCCCAGCTCAGCGTTTAAGGGCATTTCCTTGCAAAGCTTGCTGGCCCAGGCTCAATTTTCTAGCCACCCATGTAAAGCCAGATGGGCACTGGGCATTCCTTTGCAGCCTCAAGAGACCCTGGTGTGTAGGTGCACGCACACACACACACACACACACACACACACAAATAAAAATAATTTTTTTTAAAGTTGTGAATTATTCACTGCTACCTTAGAGAAGAATGGTGAAACTGACTAAGATACTATTGGCTTAAATGTAATTTTTTAAAAAAATATTTTATTTATTCATTTTCAAGCAGAGAAATACAGAGAGAGAGAGAGAGAGAGAGAGAGAGAGAGAGAGAGAGAGAGAGAGAGAGAGAGAGAGAGAGAGCGAGAGAGAGCACACACCAGGGCCACCACCTTGTGAGTCATGCTTATGTGGGTCCTGGAGAATTGAACCTGGGGCCTTAGGCACTGGAGGCAAGTGCCTTAACCGCTAAGCCATCTCTCCAGCCCGCTTAAATGTAATTTGCTGACCCTACTTTGTTGTCTGTTTTAGTACTTGCTCTGTACTACTGTGTTTCTGTAGTAGCTTCAAGTGGATACATGAGATATAGCCAGGCAGGCATAAGGTTTGATTCCTGTGTGGTCTGTTATTTCTTCTGTTCTGCACTCTTTTTTCCCCGTTTAGTGCTGGGGATCAAACCTGTGTCTTGCACATGCTAGGTAAGTGCTCTGCCACTGAGCTATCCATCTAGCCCTTCTGCATCCTTGTACCTACTTTGCAAACAAGAGCACAAACCCCGAGAAGGGTGGATGTGGCTAACTCAATGTTCAGCAATGGGAGAGGAGAGTAATTTTCATGAATAGTACTTATGGGACAGGACCAACGTGGAGGGGTTGCAATTTTCAACCACACCAACTTCATTTTACAGCATGAATGTGGTGTTATGTGCATCGGGTTGTTTGGCCTTCCCCCTTGCAGAGGTTCTGGCTCTGCAGGCCCTCCGCTCCCTCACCTGCTGGATCATCTCTGGATGCTGCTGCATGATGTGCAGAAAGCGGTCACTCTCCTGGTTCAGGGCTGTTGTCCTCTTCTTGGTGCTACGTGACAGTTGTTTGAAGAGGTATGTCACGATGTGGTCCAGGCAGGAGCAGCAACCTGTGCATACCATTGTGTCTAGAAGAGGAGAAAGCAGGAATATCGAGCTGCTGATGGTGATGTGGGCAAATGTAGACTGGAAATTCAGCTAAGCTCACTGGTGAGGATGTAATCTGTTAGCCTCTTACCCGTACCATAATATAAGGCCAAAATTTGAACTTTAAAATATGAGTGTAATACAAGTGTTTTTGCCATATATATATTTTTTATCCACTCATCCATCTCCACATAAACAAAAAATCCCAAATAGTTCATATTCATTAAGAGCCAGATACTGTGTGAAATGCTTTACAGGCATTGTCTCTAGTTTATGTCGTGAGAGGTCCAGGATGTAGGCTTTGCACATAGGAAAATCTGTTTGGAGAGGCTAACAGACTTGCCTGAGATCACACTGTTGGGAACTAAATAAAAGAGCTGCTGTAAGATACCAGGAGCCCGGGCCGTGAGCCTATGCTGAGTTGCTGAGGGACATTGTCAAAGCAGCCTGTGAACATCTATCTCTCCGCAGTGGTGGGAGCCACAGAATCGTCTATAAAAAGGAAACAGCAGTACAACCCAGTGACTGAATGCAAGGCCACAGGGACGAGGGACTGCTTGAAAGAGTGAACAGTTTTCTTATTCTTCAGGTCCCTTTGTTTATAAGAAGACCCAGAGCACTCCAGAAAGTGTTGATGTATCAGGTAAGTGTCACAGTGGTGTGGACAGCTCATAAGAGAGAATCCAGAAAGTGTTGATGTATTAGGTAGTGTCACAGTGGTGTGGAAAGCTCAAAGAGATAACCCAGAAGGCACTTTCAGTGCACTTTTACAACGTAGCACGGCTGCTCTGCAGCTAACTTAATTTTTGCTCTGCTCACAGGTCTATAATAAAAACCCATTTTAGTCTTTGAACACACACACACACTCAAATTTCTGGGAGGTAGTTTATGAACAAAATGACTCACAGAAACCATATGGAGTAGGATGGAAAAACTTAGGGAGGGAACTGTTTATAAAACCCTTCCAGTTTCCCCCACCTGAGGAGAATCTAAATATCCTGATGTGGTGACAGGCACCTGCTGATTTGCAGGTTCACTCTATTCTTCTCTAGCCCTCTGTAACAGCCGTCTGGGTTTCTTGGTTCCTCCTTATCTACAGGTGCTAGTGTTTCTGTTCCTGCCACCAGGCGCCCATCCAGCCTCACCTCATGACTAGAAGCTCAGTTGTTCCTTTGTACTCACCTTGTTACACTCTGGAGGCAAACAGCAGCTGTCTAGTTGTGTCTGCTTCACCCACCAGATAAAAACCTCTCAAGCACAGCATACCCTCAGTACCTTAACACAATGGTACTGAGTGAGGGCTGGTAAATACTATCAGATGGAAATGCACCATGAATGCAGCACTCTGTTGGGTGATGTTTTTGGACCCTGGCTTACCAAGTGCAGTAAGTCCTTCGGAAATGGAAGAGAGAATATACATGATGACATGAGGTTCTAGACTTGCAATAAAGTTCATATGGTCCTGGGTGAGGACTTCCAGTAGTGAATAATAAGACTGGCTGAGCTTGGGGTAATCCTGTGAGAGGAAAGAAGAAAGTAAATTAGCTGAGACATTTTTCTACTTCAGCATGAAAGGAGAAGCCTTAAATAAAGAGTTCAGTTCTTTGAAGTTGGGAAAACAAAAGACAGTGATAGCAAAAATGAGTGAGGCTGTAGCTTCAGAGAAACATTCAATCATGGCACCCCATGAGAAAGCGACTGAACAAGATGCCACCACTGGGGACTTAGGGCTTACCAGGAGATCACTGTGGGGAATAGAGAGAAGCAGCTTGATGAAGGTCTGCAGAGCATTGTCCAGGGCATCGTCTCCATAGAGACGGAAGACTCCGAAATTGACATAACTCCCACTGAGAGCAGCCTTCAGCATGGAGAAGCAGATGGATATGCCCTTGAGCTTCAGGGCATAGACCTGATCCTTTGGCACCTCTCCTAGTGTCAGAATGCGATTGCCTGGGCAGACAAGGAAGATAAGCCCTTGTTCAGCCACATAAATTGGTGGTTTTTATGCTGCCCCAACCCTCCTTTGCCAAAGGCACATACATTCCAGTAGGCCCTGGGCAGCAACTGGCACATGTATGATGAACAAAGAACCCAGAGAAAACTGTCCTGGATACTGCCAGGTCTAGCCCGAGACCACACACTGTTGAGTCCACCTCCAGGGCATTCTACTCGAAAGCACCTACCATACATTGTTATCATCTTGCTGGTTTCTCGGAAAAGTAAGATACCATTGGGGGAAGAGACATCAAACTGGAGTCGCTGGGATCTGATCAGAGAACACAGAAGGACCAAAGTCAGGTATTGTCACTGGATGACTCAGCATTAACATGGCAAGTGTCTAATCCAATGAGAGAAGAACCAACACAATTTTTTGTGTACATGTGTGTGGTGTGAAGGACAGAAGCTGACATCAGGTGGCGAAAAACAAGTTTTTAACCAATGACTTGCTTAGAACTTGAAACCCAACATGCTAGGCTGACCTGTACTACTTCACAGACCTTTACATATCATTTACCCTTGAAGCTCCAGGAGCAAATGAAGGAACACATACATTCCAATCACCTTCTAATGAAAGGACTTGTGATACTGCAACACCCAGAAATCAGGAAGGGGAGGACAACATTTACTCATCTTAGTTTTGAGGCCTGACTGTTTAGGAGGTCAAAACTTTTGGCAGCTCTATCTTTAAGTGAGCTTCACGCAAGCTGATAAACCTTCGGATGCAGGAGCCGCTCCTGACAACCCCACCCCTTCAAACAAGTCCACAAAGACACAGTTCTAGAATAAGTCCTGAACCACCCACCTCCTATGTGAGCACCCTGTTTCCACTCCTGCTCTACTACAGCCCACCCTCCTATGGCAGGTAGTTAGAATGACACCTTTAAATGAAGTAACCAAAATCACGTACAATCTTGCTTGAAACGTCTGAGTAGATTTCTACTGCAGTGAGTATAAATGCTGGTTCATCACCATGGCTGTTAACCAATGCTCTAGGCAATAGCACCTCTGTCCACCAATGTGACCCCTTCTACCATGGCCTCTCCTTACTCACCAGGCTCCAGCCAGTATTCCAGCAAGCTCAGCGTAACTTAGGTGGCTTGTCTAGAACACGACTCATCTTTGTAGTGTCACTCAGATCCCAGCTTAAACAACCTCTTCTCAAAGAGGCTTTCCCTAACACAATCATTTCTCTCATTACATTGTTATTAAACGTTTTTTATTATTTGCAAGCAGACACACACACACACACATACACACACAGAGAGAAAGAGAGAGAGAGAGAGAGAGAGAGAGAGAGAGAGAGAGAGAGAGAGAGAGAGAGAGAGGAGAAACAGAATAGGTACGCCAGGGCCTCCAGTCACTGCAAAGGAACTTCAGATGCATATACCACTTTATGCACTTGATTTTATGTGGGTACTGGGGAGTCAAACCCAGATTGTTAGGTTGTAGGCAAATAACTTCAGAGTCATCTCTCTAGCCCAACCATGCTTTTTTTTCAAAGCACTTAATTACTGCTAAAATTATCGTTCATACTTTTTTCTTTTATTCATTTTTTAATAAATCTGCAAATCTGTTGTAACTAGAGCTTTGTTCTAGATTGTAACAATGCATGTTAGATATTTTCAGACGTTTTGTTTTAAAAATTTTTTTAAATTTTTATTTGCAAGCAGAGAGATACAAAGAGAGACAGAGACAGAGAAAGAGAGTGAGTATAGGTGTACCAGGGCCTCCATACCTTGCAAACGAACTCCAGATGCATGTGCCACTTTGTGCATCTGCCTTACATGGGTACTGGGGAATTGAATCTGGAACCTTAGGCACTGGAGGCAAGTGCCTTAATCGATGAGCCATCTCTCGAGCCCTGTACTTTTCTTTTTGAAAACACAGGGTCTGACTTTGTAGCCCAGGCTAACCTTAAACTCGGCAATCTACCTGCCTCAGCCTCCTAAGTGCTGGTATTATATGCCAGAGCTATCATACCCATTTGTATACTTTTTTTTTTTTTGTTTTTAGAGGTAGGGTCTCCCTCTAGCCCAGGCTGACCTCCTTCATACCTCTGCCTCCCGAGTGCTGGGATTAAAGGTGTGCGCCATCACGCCCAGCAGTACACATTTTTTAAAATGTCTGTTTTCCTTTCTATATGTAACATCAATGAGGGCAAAGATTCTGTTTAGCAAATAGCTAGTAAATTTCTTGGCAAAGACTGCATGCTCTCAGATATTTATTTTTTTTTTTTTGATTTTTAAAAATATATGGGCTGGAGAGATGGCTCAGCGGTTAAGGCACTTGCCTCCAGTGCCTAAGGCCCCCGGTTCAATTCTCCAGTACCCACATAAGCTAGATCCACAAGGTGGTGGCCCTAGTGTTCTCTCTCTCTCTCTTTCTCTCTCTGCTTGAAAATGAATAAATATTAAAAAAACTATACATAAAAAAATTAAAAAATATATATATATTGACTCACTTGCACATGTGTGGTGTGTGTGTATGGGCATGTCACGATCTCCTACTGCTGCAAATAAGCTACAGATGTATGCCTTTACACAGGTGCCAAGGAACTGAACCTGGGCTGCTAGTTTTGCAAGCAAATGCCCTTTACCACTGAACCATAGCCCCAGACCTCAGATAAATATTCTCTCACCAGTATCATGAGAACTGATAAACATACCTGAAATTCCACAAAGCTAAGACATTGTGATGCAAATTTAAAATCTGGTATTTTGAAAATTATTACTTAAAAAGAAAAGAAAAATATTGAAGCTACAATTAGCCTAATGACTTTTTTGGGGTTGCTTTTTCAAACAGGATCTCACAGTATCTCAGGCTGGCCTCAGGCTTGTGGCAGTCCAACTGCCTCAGCCTCTCAAGTACTGGAATTTTGGAAAAAGCCACCACAACACATATCGTTCTTAAGGGTATTTTAATATATACTCAAATGTCTCTACTCTGAAATGTGATAAATATCTCATTACCAAATGTCAACTTTTATATTGTGGGCAAGGAAATAATCCCCTTTCCCCAGGTAGGGTCTCACTCTAGCCAAGGCTGACTTGGAACTCAACTCTAGTCCCAGGCTGACCTTGAACGAGAGAGAGAGAGAGAAGGGAGAGGGAGAGAGAACGCACCGGGGCCACCACCTTGTGGGTCTGGCTTATGTGGGTCCTGGGGAATTGAACTCGGGGCCTTAGGCACTGGAGGCAAGTGCCTTCACCGCTGAACCATCTCTCCAGCCCTGAAAATAAGCATCTTTACTGCCAAGTTTGTTATTAAGAATGGTTAATCTGGGGCTAGAGATATGGCTCAGTGGGGTGCTTGCCTACAGAGCCTGATGACCTGAATTCAATCCCCCAGTACCCACATAAAGCCAGATGTACAAAGTAACACATATATCCGGAGTCCATTTGCAGCGGCTGGAGGCCCTGGTGCCCCCATTCCATATCTCTGCTTGCAAATATATAAACAAACAAATATTTAAAAAAATGGATATTCTGAAGTTGGGCATGGTGGTGCACGCCTTTGATCCCAGCACTTGGGAGGCAGAGACAGGAGGATCACTGTGAGTTTGAGGCCACCTTGAGACTACATAGTGAATCCAGGTCAGCCTGGGTTAGAGTGAGACCCTACCTTGAAAAACCAAAAGGAAGAAAAAAGAATGGATACTCTGGGTTGAGGATGCAATTCAATTAGCAGAATAATAGCCTAGCATGCAGGAGGCCCTGGATTTGACCCCCATCACCCCATAAACTGGGCATGGTGCACATGCCTGTAATCCTAGCACACAGGAGACGGAGGAATATCAGGAGGAAGATGCAAGGTCATCCTTGGCTACTAAGTTCAAGGACAACCTAGTTTAAAACCAACCAACCAACCCCTCACCTCAAGGAGACTATTAGGTAACTTATTTCCTACAGGCAGCCATGGCTTTATGTGACAAAAATACACACCTGAAGGTTTTCTAGTTTGACAGCAGTGTACTTTATCACCCATAACCTTCCCAAAGCACGAGAAGGAAATGGGGCTTCTCAAGAAACAGAGCAGCTGCCTTCTGACCATCTTCCTCCTGCTTACCTGTTGTGAACTAACTCGGCCATCAGCTTGAGTACAGGTGTGGTACAGGCTGGATCGTGGTACCAGAGCTCAACTGCCCGCTGGAGAATTGGCATGTAGGAGGGATAACTGTAAAGCTGGGGCTAAGGAAGAAATTCTGATCGACAGATGCAAAATTTAAAATAACTTCTCAGTACTAGCCAAGTATAAAATCAAATTATAGCTGTTTTTTCCCCCTTGTTTCTTGTTTGCTAACCTTGAGAGATTTTCCATCTAGAAAATGTATCAAATACTACATTTTAATTTTCACTGTGCCTTTCTTTTGAAGAGCACAAAGTATTTCATATTCTTCTTTACACTTGTATCACAGGGAACCAGTAGTTTCTTTTATATAACGGGAAAAATACAGGCACTCAGATTTGATATGATCCATTCAAGGCTACGAATTCAGTAAGTAGACTTCCTAAATCTTACAAGTTCTTTTAGTAAACTGCAATGCCTCCCTTCCTATCCCCTTCCCTTTCTTATAGCCCAGGCTGTCCCTGAGGTCATGCATAATCTTCCTGTTTAGGCCTTTGTCTGCTGTGATTACAGACATGTGACATGCCTGGTTTTCTCTTGTAAATGTAGCAAAATTTATAAACAACAGTTTCACAGTGGTGCTCAACTCCACTGGCATTTATATCTGGGACCAAGAAAAGAAACTGGAGGGCTGGAGAGATGGCTCAGCGGTTAAGGCACTTGCCTCCAGTGCCTAAGGTCTCAGGTTCAATTCCCCAGGACCCACATAAGCCAGACCCACAAGGTGGTGGCCCTGGTGCGCTCTCTCTCTCTGCTTGAAAATGAATAAATATACAAAAAAAAAAAAAAAAGAGAAGAGAAACTGGAGAAAAAGCCTCATTCATGTCCCAATTAGAGGGTAACATTATTGTCATAAGACCACTCAATGGTGGCTTAGAGGACACGGTGGACCACTTTGCCTCACCACACCTCCTTCTACTTCTCCATGCCCCACACACCCACGACTCCACTTAGGGCCTGTGTTGTATGTCCTAGCTTGAGTTAGGATACATCCATTCAAACAGCATCATGAAGCTGGTCTTGGCATTGAAGGCGAAAGCTATCCCTCTCAGGTCTCTCACTAGGCCAACTAGAGTTCGCTGTAGTAGAAGGTAGAAATATGTTAGAATAAAAACCAAAGCTATAACCATCTAATGTGATTTTATACATTGGGTAATGAAATTCTTAGTTCAACAAATACTCTCCCCTAAATATTCTAAAGCAAACTCTTCTATGATAGAGAAAAATCTTTTCACTTTGAAAAGTGTGATATGCTGGTTGAACATTCCTCACAACAAAATCTAAAATTCAAAATACAAAACTTTTTTTTTTTGGGGGGGGTTGGAGGGTAACTGAGCTTCATGCATGCTAGGCAAATTATCTACCAAACAATCTTCCTTGCCCAAGCTTTCAGGAATCCCCCATTTTTGTGGGGAGTGAAGAGAGCTTCATGTAGCCCAGGCTGGCCTTAAAATTCTTTCTGATTCTCCTGCCTCTACTTCCCAGTTGCTTGGTGCGTGTCACCACACCCAGTTTATGTCATGCTTGGTATCAAGCTCAGGATTTCATACATGCTAAGGCAAGCACTCCACAAACTAAGCAATATCCCAAGCCCCCAAACCTTTCAAGTGCCAATAGGTTACCACCAAACAGGATACACCACATCATAAAACTGTGTTTCCTGCACATTACTGGGTTGAGGAGATAGGTCAGTAGTCTGATACTTAGCAATGCAAAGCAACCTTCTCCCTCCCTCCCCTGAGGAACAAGACTGTTAGGCTATGTGTATAAGGCTGTGTGTGTGTGTGTGTGTGTGTGTGTGTGTGTGTGTGTGTGTGTGTGTGTGTGTATACACACACACACACACACACACATATATATATATATATGAAACAATTTTTGTGTTTGAGTTCCTCTCAAGATATTTCATTAAATATATGCAAATATTCCAAAACTGGAGTGGGGGGGCAGAGAATCTGAAATTCCAAACACTTCTGGCCCAAGCATTTCAGGTAAGGGACAACCAACCTATAGAAAAAAATTAAATGATGAATAGCTCATCCTAAAGCCCCCCTGACAAGATCAAAACCATGGTCTCATACTTTCTGGGCAAGTACTTTACCAGCTGAGCTGCACTTCTAACCCCCAAACTCTTTCTCAACAGAACTTGTACTTGAACAATAAGACTGCTTTAAAAATCCAGGACTCATCAATATGCTTGAGAAGGCAGCACACTTGAGGATGCTGATTCATTCTGTAAAAAATACTGTACTTTTGAGAACAGTCTGCTTCAACAGTATCTCTGAGTTGGTACCATCGGTTCAACTTTCCAGTCTAAAAGACTTGTTATGTGGGCCTTGACAGAGAGGGTGACTGCTGTAATCCATAGCCAAGGAGGTCCTTTTAGGTAAGTTTATTTGCTTTGTATGGAACTAATATGATGAGGAAAGAGCTGATATTTACTGATACTCTTAGTTAAGTCTTTGATATCGATTCATACTGTCACAGCTGTAACAATCTTTTCCTCTTTGAATGGCAGCTGCCTCTGACCCCAAAACATAAATACAAAGGGGAAAAGCTGCCCAGAGTGATGCTGTCCTGACTAAGAGACGAATGTCAGACAAAGCCTGATATTTTTTCTGACAATACCACTGGCTATTGGGTAGCTCTAATGGTCAGGCCTGGGTCTCTTAAGAACATTACAAAAGCAACTACTAATGTTAACACTTCAGTGTCTTCTGATTTTGGTGTGGGTATCTATAGATCAGGAGAGCAAGCCTGGACAAAGTAAAAATCAGGAAATCAACAATCAAACGACAATTCTGAGAGCCAGACATAAATGCTAAAACTAACAAAATCCCATAAAATGGAATTCAAAGAAACTAAAAAAAATCTGTCTGTGGTGCCAGGTTGTACCTATGCTTCAAGCAGGCTAGCTAGGTAGGTGCTTTACCACTGAACCACACTCTGAGCTCCCCAAAAGAAAGCTTAATGTAAACTACAAAGAAGCAAATGAGGGCTGAAGAGATGGTTCAGCAGTTAAGGCACTTGCCTCCAGTGCTTAAGGCCCCGGGTTCAATTCCCCAGTACCCACATATGTCAGACCCACAAGGTGGTGGCCCTGGTGCTCTTGTTCTCTCTCTCTCTCTCTCTCTCTCTGCTTGAAAATGAAATGAATAAAGAAAATATTTAAAAAATAAAGAAGCAAATGATAATGAAAACGTTATACATCAAAACTTGTGTTTAAAAAAAAAACAAAAAACACTTGTGTTTTAAACTTTTTATTTATTTGTGTGCATGCACATGTGTGCATACATGTAAGCCAGGGTCTTTTGCTGCTGCAAACTCCAGACACGGCCACTTTTCGTGTCTGGATTTATGTATTGCTATAGAACTGAGCCTAGTCAGCAGCTCTTAAAACAAGTGCTTCTAACCACTGAGCCATCTTCCTAGCCTGACACTTGTGGGTTGGGTAAATATTTTACAACAATATAGAAATACCAACACACCAAACTACACCTGTAATCCTTTCTGGGAGGTGGGCTCACTGGCTAGGCAGTCTAGCTCACCTGGTTAGCTCTAGGCTCAACGGACAACTTGCTTCAAACACCAGGGTGGAGTGACTGAAAAGGACACGTGACGCCAACTGCACACATGCCCCAACACCACATACAAACACTTTAAATACTTTAAAAACAGACTATGAATCTCTACCCATTCTTCCCTTTCAAAGTCCTAAGAGCTCAGGAGGTTAAGTTCAATGCTACCTAGTTGAAGTATAGAAACAAGTACTATTTTCAGTGGCAACAGCTAACCTGGGCTTTACCTGGGACAGAAGGACTCACCTTTGCCTCTTGTTCGTTGAAACTGTTAGTGCTAAACATCTGGGCCACAGCCTCAAACGCTGCCGTGAGTGGAAGCATGAACTGCTCGTACTGATCTTCATCCTCTCCTGCAAGGGAAATAATCCTGCTGTGACCTGATGCCAACATACCCAAGCTCTGTCTGCTTGAGAAATAAGGTGGGTGGAGACGGGCAGGCCTCAGGATAACTCAAGGGGTCTCTTTATCATCTTAACAGGTGTTTGTGAGTAGTAATTTAAGAATAAAATATGTATTAGTCAGGGTTCTCCAGAGGAACAGAGCTGATGTATTTCAGAAGCAGAATATTTTAAGCCAGAAAAATGACAGAAACTGCTTAGTACAGGGATGTCCTAACCCTCAGAGGCGGAGTCAGTTCCCAGGGATTTGCATATGTACCAGGCACCCTGTGCTATGTCTGGCTGGCGAGACTCAATCTTGAAACAAACACTTCTGGAGGCGTTACTCATGCACATTTTATTAGTTTCTCACAAACCTAAGTCTTCTGTCATCTTAACAGGATTAAATTAAAACAGCTCAAAATTGTAACACCACCACTGAACTTCAGTTATTAGTTAAACCACAACCACCATCACCACCAGGACTACTAAAGTGACCACATCCTCCTGGTTCATGTGTACTAGATAAAACCTTTGTTGACTGCCCCAGGTGTATCTGCACCTCAGTGTGGGATGGGGTTGGTTCAGTCCGGCCAATATCATGCATTTAGGAATCTCAGTTCTCTCATTTTACAGAGCTTTCTTTTTCAGCCTCTCAAGTACAAGTACAAGGACTATAGGTGCACCACACTGTACCCATCTGCAAGAATTTTAAAGCTAATGCAGAGATGGAAGCTTTGGTGGTGTAATGTTATTCTATTCCAATTATAGGGAGCATGATGTGTTCCTGGTGAATCACAGTGTTATTTCAGATGCTTTTGTTTTTGTTGAAGCAACAGAGAAACTTCCCCCAATATCTAGTACTCTGTCCTCAAATAAAAATTTAGAACAGTGCCAGATTACTTCATGAGCCACTAGAGTTTATTGCAGTACCTAAATCCACCATGAGGAGACGCCCAAGTGCTGTGTAGAAGGTAGTTCGACACCGCATGTCTGTCAGGTTGGACTGATTGTTAATACCCAAAAATGAAAAGTGCTCGCTCTATTGAAAAAAAGAAAACAAGTTAAAAAAGGCAAAAACATGGGTTAGAGGTAGTCTTAAAGTCAGTGACAGAATTACTGAGCCCTTTCAAGTTAATGGTTCTATGGTCATTCTAAAGGATCTGAGGATATATGTATTTATTTATTTATTTGTGCCGGGCGTGGTGGCGCACGCCTTTAATCCCAGGACCCTACCTGGAAAAACAAAAACAAACAAAAAAAATTTATTTATTTGTAATTTTTGTTATCTACTACTAATTTCTCCAAAGATGAGTAGGAATGGATGGCTTGGGTCATTCTGATCCCACAGAACAGCTCTAATGGCAGTTAGGGACCAGTCTTTGCTAGAGTGGCACCAGGACTCAGTGAAGCATCTCCTTCATGTGTGGAGGAAGCATGTGGGTGGCTGGAGAGCAGACAGGGTAGAAACTTACCGTGTGATTATTCAGCATGAACTGTACCGCACTAAGTTTCACTAGCTTCCTTACACTACTGTACGTAAAGGCAGAAGGTCAAGGAAAGTGTCGAGCAAGCTAAGAATCTTTAGAGCAGATAGAAGTGTTCCGGAATTATGTACACCTTAACCAAATGCCGTATTTTTCTAAACCATATTAATACTGCCAAATAGAAAACAAGTGTTCCCTTCTTAGCAGAATTAAACGGAGCAGTATGAGAACGTCGCACATGCAGGTTCCCCCAGGACCATGACTAACCTAGAGTAGCTTGGCTTGTCAGCGGTTCCAAGAGGGACTCTAAGCTCTCAAGTCCTACCCAATGTATGTGCTGGGTATTGTGTATAAGTTCCTAGGATGGTAATAGCTATGAACGATCTTTGGGAAGAATTGAGAAGTCCCTCAAGCAGTATTACAGTATTACAGGGTTTCATATTCGTGCTGCCTCCTGATTGTGAAGAACTGTCTCAGAGCAATCTAACCTTATGGCAGCCACTGTTCAAGTCAAGGGGTGGCAGAGCCACATGACTGTGGAAAGGCTTGGTATCGGGAGAGTGCTAACAGCTGAGAGACTCTGTTTCCACTAAGGATGCTAAAACCTCAGTCACACAGAGTATTTCTTCTTGTGAGCTCGGTCCCATAGGTATATTTATGTACTTTAGGACTAGCAGGGATAAATCTGTAGTCAATTACTAGGTTATATGTTACTTCATTTGAGGGACTTCGAGTTATTCTAGATTTTGTGTAGGTACTGCCTCTGATTTCCTAGGAAATGGAAGATCTTAGAGCACACACTATAGCTAAATTAAAGAGGCAAAGGCAAGAAGCCATGACTTCTAAGACTGACAGGCTAGGTTTTGTTCTGCACAGAAGTTAGCTTTAAAAGGATATCCAATGGAGAGGTCATTGAGAAGCTGCAGTGTCTTGGAGGTGATTGGCTCACAACGGCCCCAATACTTCAAGTTGGTGATACTGGAGGACAAAAAGACAAGAAAAAGCAAGAGAAACTTTTGATTTGCTTGGCTTCCCTGAGGGCTGGAAGAAGAAAATCATCCATCAAAAGTCACCACACATCTGCATCACCAAATCACAGACATCACGACCACAGAAAAAAAAAAAGGGTATAAAATCTCTGTACTTACATTTGGTTGACTAGAAAAATTATCCTTCAGATAATCTTCACTACTTGGTTCCAAAGCTACACTGGCCCATACCCAGGCCCTTGGAATTCTGGGGCACTCCAGGGCTGATTTCTGCAGCAAGGGTAAGAGATTTCTGCGGCAGTGATAACATGCAGACGTATGCAATTCTGCACCTGCACCATCCACTGTCAGCTGCAGAACTCTAGTAGCCCTTGCTTCTGCATTCTTGGCTGGTAGAGTCCTTTAGACCCCCTTTGCTTTGTCCATCTTAAATTATTAACCAGCTCATGGATGTCAGTGTTTAGGGCTGGGAAAGTTGTAAGGTAGCAAAATGTTACTTTGCACACAGCCCTGGGTAATATATTCCTTGTGTGTGCTTTTATAAATGGAGCTCCTAAAAGGGGAGAAAATGTAACCAAAGGGGCGTAACTTAAAAAGACAACAAAAACAAAAACGGGCCAATTAGGATTGCCAACTTTGAAGACGATTCAAACCAAAGCAGCAGATTTTGGAGACTCAAGACTCCTGGAAAGTGTGATGCTTCTGGGAGGAGTTAAGCCTATCTACAAGTGAGGCTCTCCCTTGGGAGGCAGGAATAAATAATGGAAATCAGCACCAGAAAGCAAATGCCTACTCTGGGCATCCCAAACAGCTCAGCGATTGATTGAGTGAAAAACCAAGCATCAGTCACTGAGGAGGAGCCCCATTTTGCTAACGTGAGTTTCACCTATGATTCCAGAGGCTAACAAAAGGATTCTGCAAAATTCTGTACAAGCCTGGAATGCTCTGGGGCCGGGCCATATCTCTAAGCACAGCTTGTCACACACTCAAATGCACAATTTTCTGACGCAAACGATCAATGCTAGAATAAATACCAAGGCAGTGGTACCACAATGCCAAGATCACAGTTTACAGTTGCAACAGGACTGCAGGGCCTCTTGCTGACGGCAAGCCAGAACACTTACATTTTTCCTATGAAGACACTCAGGACCATAGTCTCATCATTCAAACCCAGGACTTCTGAGAGTCGGCGGTACAGCTGGTGTCACATTAAGGAAAGAGAAAGTAGCCAGAAAACAAGGATTAGAACACTTCTTACATCCTTGGGCTATTTATAATGTGTCCACACTGAAGGTGTAAGACCCGAGAAGACAATGGACAGTCCTCGGAACATATACTAAAGGACAGGCTACTTCAAGAATTACTAAATACTGGAGAGACGGAGCATTCTTACTGGTCCTCTTCAATTCTGAAATCTCCCAAATGCTGCCAAAACTGCCGGCTGTTCTGAACATTAATTCATGTATAGACATTAAGAACTGCCAATTTCGAGGAGCACAGCAGATGTTTTGACTGGCCATTTGTCAAGCATATGGAGCACTAGAGAAATGGACCCAACTCTTTGATGATTCTTCAGAATTCTACAGAAGAACAGCAAACATTTGGACTACCCCAAAACTGAGAATCTGGAGGCTGCATCTCAACTGCTAACTGTTTCCTTTCATCTGCAATTCCACACCCAAGAAGTGAGAAATAGATGGAGCCAACTGTGAGTCTGTTACCTTCGAGGATTTCTGCACCTGGTCCCCAATGTAGATCTTACGAAACTGTTCAAAAAAGCTCAGCATGGCCAATTCAAGCTTCTCGTTACCAGCCTGAGCCAAGCGGGAATCTGTTAGGTTCATCAGCTGGAGCACCCTGGAAGAAGAGAAGCAATGATTCCCTCCACAGCAGAATCCTTGGGGCACTCCTAATAATGCAAGCTACCTCAAAACCATCAACTACACCTCCTCTCCTTATTGTCTCCTCACCCTGTGGGAAAGGTCTTCGTTAAACTCTGATGGTGGCGCCAAGTATCCACTCCTGCTTAAAGCAGTGGTAAATGCTAGTACAAAGGGTGACAGCTTCTTCCTGAACTTCAGAAAGACTCTGGGTGGAGTAATTTTCAGTTCATTTATGCAAATGAGGAAGAAGGACTAGCCCAGAGGTTCTTAAATCCCCCTCCCTTTATAGATCCATGAAAGAAGGAGAGACGTGTGAAGGACTAGGCCACAGGCAGGGAACACTTCCAGGGACAAACATCAGGTGCAATATCTGTGACTTCAGCCCTTTCTCCCCCCAAAGAAAGAATTCAGCGAATGATGAATAGGTAGACCTTGTGGCATATCGTGAGGAAATTAGACTCAACCATTGTGCTGCAACACTCAAGCCGAGAGCCAGTGCTGAGATGCCATCTAAACTGCATTTACATCTGACACACATGGGTGTCACAAGAGGCTGCACTCAGAAAGGCTTTCATCCATATAAAATCCCTTCACCTCTTTAGAAGTGCCAGTGGGACAACACCATGGATACTTTCATTAAGATCAAGGCATTCAAGGGAAAAAGGACATCTGATAAACAGAATGGGGATAAAAAGAGACAAATGGGGTCCCCCCCCAGAATAATAATTATAGATTAAGAGGTCTAGGGAGCAATAAAATATAAATCATGAGCTTTACATGTGTCCTTTTCAGGGCAGATACCTGGTAGTTCAGCATCCTTAGGGGTGGTGGCTCTTTGTAAGGTCCTAATCCATTTCTATAGCAATCCTAAACATCCTGGCCCTTCCTATGTCCACTCATCCCAGCAGGTACACAGGTTCACAGAGCTTGAGGCTGCATGTGCCACCGTAGCAGTACACAGGCACACCTGAGTGTTGTCTTCCATATACCACAAGAAAAGAGCTTTGCCAAACAACACTGCTTGTAAGGCGTTTATCTCTCTCTCTCAATACATTTTTTTTTCTTTTATTTGCAGTGCTCAGGATTAAAAACAGGGCCTTCAGCATTCTAGGCAAGAGCTCTTTCACTGAGCTGTAGACCAACACTTTTTGCCATTTTAACTTTTTTCTTCTTCTTTGATTTTTGAGGTAAGGTCTCCCTCTAGCCCAGGCTGACCTGGAATTCACTCTGTAGTCTCTGGCTGGCCTCAAACTCATGGCAATTCTCCTACCTCTGCCTCCCCAGTGCTGGTATTAAAGGCCTGCACCACCATGCCTGGCTTCATTTTTTAAAATTTTAAGACAAGGTATGTCTAAATTACTAAGTCTGGCTTTGAACTTAGGATCCTTCTGCCTCAGTCTTCTAAGCAGCTGGGATTATAGGACTGTGTCACCAGGTTAGTTTTAAAAATGTATTTAGGGGCTGAAAAAAATGACTCATCAGTTAAACTGCAAAGCCTGACACCCCAGGTTGGATTCTCCAGTACCCACATCAAGCCAGACGCACAATGTGGCGCTAGTGTCTAGTGCAGGAGCCCCTGGTGTGCCCATACTCATTCTCTGCCTGACTCTGTCTCTCAAATAAATAAATATTTAAAATGTATATATGTTAGTTTGTAGTGGGTTTATTACTGTTAAGAGGGTAAATTAGCCTTTAGATGAAAATATTTCAGAATTAATATCTTTGGGATTTAATAATCTTGTCTTTATATTTTTTGTTAAATAAATTTGTATTTGTAGAGATCACTAATTATGTTTTTTCCTCCCTTCAACTTAGAAAAGTTTTAATAAATTTTAATACTCATGTAATGGTTTTAATAAAAAGAGAATCACAGAGGACAAATCATGGATTTTGCAGGTGGACAAGCATATGGCTGAGAGATCTGAAAGGCTCTACAAGTTCAATAATTCTACTTTTGGTAACACTGAGGAACCAGGTGCCTTTTAGGTTTTCGTTAGCTTGCAGAAGCAGCTCATATTCAACTAACTCTCAGATAATATCTCTAAAAGATACCAGCTACTCCCCACATTAGTTTTTCCAATTCTGTACCCATAATTTCCTTGCCAAATTATTGTGAACTAATTTTCTGCATGTATGTAGTAGTATGCATGGCATGGTGTGTGTGTTGTGTCTGCAAATGTGTGCGTGTGTGGAGGCCAGGAGTGTTTCAGGCGCTTGCTCTCTATTGTTCACCCATGTTTCCTTGAGATAGTCTCTCACTGATTCTGGAGCTTGCCATTTTATCACGAGCCCTGGTGATCTTTAATCTCTGCTTACCATAGAACTGAGGTTAAAGACGTGTATGGACCTGTCCAGCTGTTTATATGGGTCCTGGAGAATTGAACTTGGGCAGTCTTAGGCTCCTCAGGCCATCATGCTTGTGGAGGAAGTGCTCTTAACTACTGAACCATCTCTCTGGCCCTAAAATATTTTAGTATAGGTCATAGGCAGAGTTCTTACTGCACACACCAATAGGCCTTTAGCCTTCACTCAGCTGCCCAAGACTACAGTCTGCATACAGAGAGAAAAGATTAATAGGGCCCCAACTGGAGCTAGGGAGGAGTCAGAGTAGCAGAATGGAAGGCTTCCATGGGGGACACCTACCTACACACAAGCTCGCCATCCATAGCATCTTGCTCATCGGTGCTGGCAAAAGAGACGCGGCCACCAATCACAGCTCCAATGATGTAAACCAGCCATGTCAGCCGTCCTGCAGCAGGAGCAAGACTCATCAGTGTCCCATCCAGAGAAAAATTTATGAAGACATATCTCATTAGGAGCTTCCTTAATCTCCAAGGTAGGGTCTTCGCTCTAGTCCAGGCTGACCTGGAATTCACTATGTAGTCTCAGGGTAGCCTCAAACTCACGGTGATCCTATTCTGACTCCTCAGTGCTGGGATTAAAAGCATGCACCACCATGCCCGGCTTCCTTAATCTTAAGAATACTTTAGTAAAACCATGAAGTCATACTTTTCTTACAGGGGTGGCTATTAGTCTACTTTGGTAAGGATGACGCAATGGGGAAAACTGAACAGATAATCAATGTTCCTACATTAAACAAGGTCATTATTTTTGGAGTGCAGTACTCTTTAAAGTTAAAAACAATCCATATGATTTCACTTGTTTCTCCCTAGACCTCCTTTGGCATAAAAATCATTGGCTCATTTTGTATACATGGAGGTATGAATGACATATCCTTTCGCAGGATGTAGGAAAGGAAGGCAGCAAGGAGTGAAGTATCAGCATCATCTCTGTAGAGCAAGAGCTCCTTGTGTACTGCACTTACCCTCTTGCACTGCAATGTCCACTGGGCTGGCGCTGGCACTCTGAAGCAGCTCTTGGTAGGACTGGGCCGACTGGTCAAACAGCTGCACGAGGAGTGCACATGTCTTCTCGTACTCACAACGCCCAATGGTGGACAGCTGGTCCAACTGCTGCTGGACTAGACCTGTATCTTCCAGGGGATCTTCCAGGCCATCCCTATTCCCAAAGAAAGAAGGGCAGCCCTTTTAAAACATAAGCCTGCTGCTTTCCCTGAAACAGTGGTTCCCATTCTCCTTAATATGGTACTATTTCCAATTGTGGATGCCTATATCCATCCCAACACTAATTTTTCTCAATTAAGGATATTTTTTTAAAAGCCAGAGGAATATATATTTGCCTTAGCATCAATCAGTCTTCTTGTTGGCATTGATCTTCCCAACTGAATTCCCTCAACATCTGTATGCCTCAAGCCTGGAAATCTCATGCTTCACACCTCTCTAAGGCCCTGGGAACTTTTACCTTATTTTGATTTTAGCAAATATTGGGACTTTAAATACATACTCCTGTATTTGAGGCTGTTGTGGCTAAATGTGCTTAGGGATTCAGGAACTTTCAGATTTGAGGAAGGCAATAATATGCTTCTGGGCAAAGACAACCCTGACAGGCCTGTGGTGTATCAAACAATGTTCCTATGCAACCATACAACTATCAGGAATAGTGACACTGAATAGATTTTAAGATTTAACAAAGTCTGTAAATGCTCCACTATTAGCTTGGCTAATATCTCTTGCTGCCAAGCAATTTTTGGTGTCAAAACTATAAGAAAATTAACTTTTACATCTTAGATTTCAGAACTGTGGCTCTGTACCAGACGTTGCCTCATCTACTGGTTGATACAATTTACTACCTTGTCCTATGGTGAACTCAGTACTGTCCTGTTCAAGTATGCTGCTGCTACTAGCAGCTGGTTGCTGTGTATTTACACAGCTATACACAGTGTCAGGTCTTATTAGTCTAATTCTCATAAGAACCATGAGGTGAGCTTAACATTACTTGTAGTTTACAAAAAAAATGAAGTGGGGAAACCTGACCAAGAGCTCACAGCTATTAACTGGCTTCCTGGGCCAAGAGCCTCCATATATTTCTCCATCCTCCAGCACTGCCTCCTGGAACAGCTGAATAGGACAAATGTTCCAACAAATTTCATGAGCACTCAAATTAAAAAACAAAAAAAAACTCATCATAAACAGTCAAGACTATAACTCAAAGACATTTAAATGCACTTGACTCTTAAAAAACTAAGGCTGTAACATTAAAAAAACCCTTAGATCCTCAGAGTCCAAATAAATTTCCCTGAAATACAGGCAATGAAAAAATACACGAAAGCCAGGTGTGGTGGCTAACACCTATAATCCTAGTATTTGGGAGGCTGAGGTAGGAAGACTACTATTAGTTCAAGGCCAGCCTGGACTACAGAGTGAGCTCCAGGTCAGCCTGGGGTATAGGGAAACTGCTTCAAAACAAAACTACATGAGAAAGGTCCCTAAATGAAGATGACTCCATTTAATACAGGGCATTTAAAAAATGGCTTGGCATTTATTTTCTTTTCTATTAATTTTTTACATTAATTTACAAGGGTTTACAAGGGGTGGGAGGGGAAGAAAGAGAGAGAAAGAGAGAGAGAGAGAGAGAGAGAGAGAGAGAGAGAGAGAGAGAGAGAGAGAATGAGAATGGGTGCAGCAGGGCCTCTAGCTTTGTGCATCTGGCTTTACATGGGTACTGGGGAATTGAACCCAGGTCTTCAGGCTTTGTAAGCAAGTGCCTTTAACCACTGACACATCTCTCTAACCTGCCTGGCATTTCTTCAGCTAAAAATTTCTGGTCTATTTAATAGTCAAAGTAGACAGAAACTCTGTGTCAATACAACACAATCAATGATCAACTACATAGATTTTATTTTATTTTTTTGTCTTCTAACATGTTCTGAAATTCTAGTTGATAACTAGACCACTTATTTCTTTAGGAGCTTCTATCAAACACTATAACATATACATTGTAATTCTTCATTCCTAAATTCTATAAATGCTTCTCACGCAAAGGATTTGTGTCAACTTTCCCCTTTGCCAATTGGGGGTCTGATTTCCAGTGTGTTTACTCGAGGCTACTGGTAAGGGAATGAGTGAGGCGGTCCATGTTTCCTTACCTCAGTATGATATGCACAGATTCCAAACGGGATGTAATGTAGGCTTTGGTAACCTCGGGCGTGTATGTCTCCAGCATGTGGGGCTCTGTGGCTTTAACATATGGCACAGAGGCTGCCAGCCGCTGCCAGAGGCTCAGGAGATAATGCACACTATTTGGAGCAAATTCCCAGTGCTAAAGATAACCAAAAGAACCAAAGGTATATTTTTCACTTCTGCACAGAAAGTCCCAGGCCATCTGACAAACACACAAAAAGAAAACCCGAGTTTTCAGGCACTTGGTTCTATGGATGACATCTAGCTGAAAGTGGTTACTAGTATTTCTGAGATCAAGAGTTTTACAAGCAGGTGGTTCTGTGATGTTGTGTATCACAGGGAAAACTACACAAGGGAGGTTTTCAAAGATTAGTTCACATGAGGAGAACTTCAGGGAGAACTTGTACTAACAGAGATGTTAGGTTGAGGAGATGGCTCAGCTAGTAAAGCACTTGCCCTGTGAGCATGAAGACCTGAGTTGGATCTCCAGTACCCATGTAAAAACATGCTGGGCTGGGTGGCACTTGCCTGTAATCCCAGTGTGTGTATGTGGGGGGGGGGGAGGCGTGGATCAGAGACAGAGAGAATCCTTGGAGCTTGCTGGCTAGTCAGTCTAGTCTAATTGGTAAGCTCTAGGCTAACAGAACTTGTTATAAAAAGGTAGATGGTATTCTTGAAGAAAGATGCCCAAGATTGTCCTCTGGTCTCCACATGCACCCACATACATATGCATACTGCATATACATGAACATGTGTGAGCACTCACTCTCACTCACAACCCCCTTCCCACACTTTAAAAGAAAGAAAGAAAATAGAGGTCAAAGTTCCACTGTGGACCCAGTGGACCAGAACCTGTGGGTGAGCCTGAAGCACGTGTGCCTTCATCCGGCTCTCAGGTGATTCCCACACTATGTGACCTAGAAAGCGAGAGGGCATTGTCTTTTTTTTTTCTCTGTCTAGCTCCCTGTTTCAACTTGTGTTTTTCAGAGAGATAGCAAGACAACTCTTTCCCTCTCCCTATTTTTTTTTTAAAATTAATAATAGTACTGGGGATTGAACTCAGGGCCTCCTGCATGCTACACAAGTACTCTACTACTGGGCTATAATCTCAGCCTTTCTCTCTCTTGAAATTAAAAGGTTATCCTTATATTTATACATATTTCCCTAACCATTTTATGGGACCATTTTTCCCTATTGTGCTGAGGCTCAACTCAGAGCTTTGCATATTTAATGCTCGTGGTTGATTACTGAGCTACACATTTCTTCCTAATAACGAGTCTGCAAGGTGTCTTATAGTCACCTTTGTTGAGGTGGTGTTTGGGGGTAAAAGTGGGGGGAGGATTCTTTTGTTCCCCCCCCCCTTCCGTGGTGTTGGATGACAAACTGGACACTCATACATACATATTAGGCAAGTGCTCTACCACAAGCTAGGCCTCTAGTCCAAGGATTTTTATAAAATTAAAACCGATAAGCAAGAGAAGAGATCCATATATTTAAACAGTAAGGCACAGCAATCAAGTACAAACCTGTAGGCTGGTCACTGTGAAGTTGGCTATCAATCGGATGACCTCAGGGTAGTTCTCCACCTTCACCAATTCCCCCAGCTGATAGTTACTCTTTAATCGGGCCAGTAGCCTGCAAAACTCATGGTAATTGTTTGGGTCTGATAAACTCTAGAAATAGCATAAGGGGAAAATAAAATGGAAAATGTGATCACTGGCAAGCATAGGAAGGAGAGAAATCTACTGTTACACTTTTTGCCTGAAGACTGTGATTCAGAACAATATATCTACACAATGTCTAAAATCAAGTGAAAAAAAAAAGTCTGGTCACATGTTGATACTACTTACCTATGAGTGGAATTATTAGCCATAAGTGGCAGTTTCAGAGGGACATTACTTGCTTAAAGTGCTACAGGTGATTAATGACAGACAGAGGCAGCATATTAGACATGGCTGGCCTGTCGGCGTATAACAGATCAAAGGAAATCTAATAAAAATTTCCACTCAGACTGATCACTAACAGCACTGAAGTTTTTTTTTTTTTTTGGTTTTTCGAGGCAGGGTCTTACTCTAGCCCAGGCTAACCTGAAACTCACTATGTTGTCTTAGGGTGGACTTGAACTCATGGCGATCCTTCCTACCTTTGCCTCCCAAGTGCTGGAGCACTGAAGTTTATAATAAAGCTACATGAGTGTTTCATGTATTTACATCACAATTACATTAACTTTAGTCATGTATTACGATATTTATATATTTTAATATGCGATATCAGGTATTACAAAATTTAATAATGAGATCAGTGTATTTGTGTTTCCTTATAATTATTTTTTTCTATTAGTGATGAGGGCAAACTTTGTTTACTGCTGTTATCCTGGCAAATTGTAGATGTTTGATACAATTTGTTGAATTATTAAAGGAATTTTTGAAGAAAGAGACAGAAATAACTGCTTTCATGATTTTCCTACCTACTATATAGATTATTTTGAAAACAGTAGGTATTCTCTGAATTTGGGGGGCTTAGAGACAAAAAGAGCAATCAAGTCATGGACTGCATATTTAAGAGAAGTATTTACCTTCCAACCTAAAAATAGCCCTATACACTTACGTTATTTGCATCATTGCCCCCCAACCCAGGGTCTCATTCAAGCCCAGGCAGGCCTCAAACTCACAGTGATTCCCCTACCTCAGCCTCCTGAGTACTGGGATTAAAGGTGTGCACCATCACACCCAGCACATAATTTAAAAAAAATTAAATATAAAGCAATCTTTTAGATTTTTAATTTCTTGGGAAAATTACTAGTTTATCTGTGTTTACCTACCTACCAAAGTGACCCTTTTCCTAACTTCTGATTTCTGGAGTGGGAGAACCCACGCTCCTCCTACCCCAAGTGATGACACAGTGACTCGCACACATCTCCAGAAGGGCGAGACTGAGCTGTTTCCTGGGACTTCCGCTAAGTGTGCATTTCCTTCATACTCTACAGCTAGTCGTACACTTAGGTGATACATATATACATTCTCAGAAACCTTACCTGTGGGTTTTCCAGTATTCGTTTAACACCATCAACAAGATGCGAGAGAAACTTGGCCCTCTCAGCATTATTAAATAGGGATCTTCTGACTGAGGCAATCTGTACTAGGCAGGATAATACCTGAAAGCAGGGCAGCACACAGACACTTATCAAGATGTAGCAGACATTTTCAGCACCCTATCTGTGCTCCTCACAGGAATGATCTACGTCACACTTAGGCTGGACTGAGGTCCCACTTTCCAACCCCTCATGGCTTCTCTGGTTCTTGCTCATATATATTTAAGTCTTGACAAAAATCAAGATATTTACTTTTTTTGTTTGTTTTTTCGAGGTAGGGTCTCACTCTAGCCCATGCTGACCTGGAATTCACTATGTAGTCTCAGGGTGGCCTTGAACTCATGGCAATCCTCCTACCTCTGCCTCCCGAGTGCTGGGATTAAAGGCGTGTGCCACCATGCCGGGCTCAAGATATTTACAGTTTTAACAAAGCTTGAGGTTTACTTTCTTTTGTGTTTTAATAAAAAGAGGTTTTGCTTAGTGTTTTTATAAAATAATCAGGACAAAGCTACACCCTGAAAAATAGTTTTACACTGAAAACATTTCTCCACTGTGCTAGGTATTTATACTGTGTGTCCCTCCACTTTCTTTCTTTCTTTTTTTTTTTCTTTCCCTGAGGTAGGGTCTGACTCTAGCCCAGGCTGACCTAGAATTCACTATGTAGTCTCAGGGTAACCTTGAACACACATTGATCCTCTACCCCTGCTTCCTGAGTGCATAGCTTTTTTTTTTTTTTAAAGATAGGATCTATAGCTCAGGGTTAGCCTTGAACTCATGGTGATCATCCAGGCATGTAACACATGCCTGGGCTTCCAGATCTCTCCCTGGAAAACAACTCTGCTGCATGCTGGTCTCTGTCATAGAAAGTACTCCTCATCTCATACCCTGCTGGGATTAGAGGTGGGCAGTTTCTCTACGGACAGTCACAGCTCTTGCCGGAAAGCTATCCCCTAGGCCCCCCAAGAGCCTGAGCTCTTCCAAAGTTTCCCTCCCTTGATGCTAGAGGCCCTTCACTCCTGTCAACCCCAAGGGACATATATCAACACATGCGATTGGATTCCCCTAATCTTCCTCACCCCATTATAAATACCACTCTTTTCCAACTCCCATTTCTGCTAAAGGGAAGATCACCAATACTTTGGAAAAGCACTACAGGGAAGCAACTCACATCAGAAGCACCCTGAAGAACACCTTCTGCTGTGTTCATTTCTGTGCAATAGTGTTCTAATCTAACAGTCTAAACATTGGGCCAACAAAGTTTTTAGAACCTAAATGATTGAGATCTTCCTTAGGGATTTAAAGGACAAATAACCTATTTCCTATAGCTTTTTAATTTTTTAAGGATAAATATGCAAATTAGTTATCTCATTACTATTTATTTATAATTGTGTACATTTTGTCTGAGTTTTTCTTACCCCTCACCTCCCTTTCTCTTTTCTTTTCTTCTTCCTTGTTATGTAGCTGGGGAGGACTTTAAATTTCTGATACTTTTGCTTCCACCTACAGGGATTTCGGGGTACCTGAGGGAGTTTCTGAACTTTCCTCAGATAGTCTCAAAAGGTTCAGTATCAGATGAACCTTTACACTATAGCTTGAACTAATCAATGAGTTCCAGGCACAAGATGGGATAAGAGTGACAACTTTGCAGTAACTTCCCAGTAGACACGAGTAATTTAAAAATAATTAAAACTTTACTGTTAG
This sequence comes from Zapus hudsonius, assembly GCA_004024765.1. Lineage (NCBI taxonomy): Eukaryota > Metazoa > Chordata > Mammalia > Rodentia > Dipodidae > Zapus > Zapus hudsonius. Next base: position 64,457 of record PVHP010003741.1, read on the forward strand.
AACCGTTAGCATATAAGCTAATGTAACTTATCTTAGTGTCTTTGCTTCATTTTTAAAATTAATTAATTAATTAATTAATTAATTATTCAAAGCAGGGTCTTACTCTAGCCTAGGCTGACTTAGAATTCACTCTGCTATCCCAGGCTGGCCTTAAACTCACAGTAATTCTTCTGTCTTGTCTCCTGAGTTCTGGATTATAGGCATGCACAATCACACTTGGCTTATTTCTAGACATTTATAAAGCAAAATTAATATAAGGCTACTATCTATAAATAAGTTTGCTTTAGAAATTGTGGTTCTGACTTACCAGAGGAGAGAATGAAGGAGGGATGGAATGATATAGGTCAAAAAACAGCTGCAATGTTGAAGAGTCTAAGAACGCTAGGGTGAAAACAAAGAATCTCTTTATTGTAAATAGTCTGCACAGTGCTACTGACATTTTCCTGGCACTACACATTAGGGACCATATTCTGTTATTTTCAAAAAGAATGTTTATTTTCTCAGAAGTGGAAGCTTTTCTCTTTCCCTTTTAAAAACATATTAACTTTAGTTCTTCTATGATCCCCTATGAAACATACTCATTTGGGAACTTTGGAGAATCTTAACAACTCTGTCCATATCAAGAATTTAACATTTTGTCCTTAGGAATAAAGACACTAAGATAAGCTCAAGTTTTTTTGTTTTGAATTGTTTTGAGAGACAGAGAATATATTCTAGGATGGTCTGCAACATGCTATGTAACTGAGGCTGGCCTGGAACCGGGACCCTCTCGTATTAGCCTTCCATGTGCTAAGATTAGACACCTCACCAGGCCTTATTTGTTAATGTTGTTTTGCTTTCACAGTGCTGAGGATTGAACCCAGGGCCATACTTATGCTAGGAAAGTCCCTTACCCCTGAGCTGCACCCCAGGCCTGTTTTTAAAGACAGATAACAGAAGTGTCTGGGCGGTTAATGTAAGAAGGCAAAATACACTTGTTATTCAGTAATTATGAATTCTCTCATGCTGGGGGAATCTATACAATTTCTCCACAAGCTTTCTTTATATTATTAAAATATCATAAAAAATTCCAAGTTTTGTCTCTTAAGAAACCACAGGGGCTCTCTACATGACCCTACAGACACAGGTCAGTGAGGTTAGGTGGTATGAACTGTTACCTGATCTCCAGCTAGTGGGGATTTGTACTGTACACAGGTCATCTGAGGACTCATCAGTAGACGTGCCAATGAAATCAAAGTTCAGGCAGTTATGGGTGAGTTTGAGTAGCTGCATGAGCAAGCCATGCTGACTTTCATCATTCAAGTTCAGATTCTTTCCTGAAGCCTAGAAAAATTGCCAAACAGTAAGTTCCCAACACTCTTCCCAGCTTGTGCGCAGATTCACGAGTGGGCTGCTAAGCTGGAGAAGGAGGGCTGTGTTTCAGTACAGTAAAATAATGTTGTTTTTTTTCCCCTTCCAGAAAGTCTGTACTTCTGTTATTTTAACAGTACTATAAAAACATCTACTCTTCCTTTTTAGTATTAACACACACCATACATGATACAAAACCATAAAGCTGGCATTTAAAGACCCCCCCCTTTAGCATTTATTCTTTACATGTAGACTTAATGGCCAGAGGGATTCTGAAGCAATATGATGTGGCATTTGCATGGGGGACCCCAGTAATTTCTAGGCAGGCTTAGATAAAATTCTGGAGGGAGTCCAGAGTAAGTTTTAAAACATGCCCTGCCTTCTTTCCTTTCTCTTTTTAATACCATCACTCCCATTGCCTAAATCTTTCTAACCATAATTAAGATAACATTAACCCTGAATTTTATATATTTATTGGCAGTGTACCTGTAGACTTGTGGATATACCCTCCAGTTGGATCTACCCACCATCCCTCAGTTACTAGCTGGCTAATAATGTCTGATAGTATCACAGAGGAGAATTTGATCCTTAGTTTTCTCAAAAGCCATTCCCCTAGGGGTACCAAAGCTTTGCCAGACAGCTCGCCCAACCAGAGAACTATTTTATAATTTGAAGCCAGGGCTGGAGAGATGGCTTCGTGGTTAAAGTGTTTGCCTGCAAAGCAGAAGGACCTGAGTACCCACGTAAAGCCAGATGCATAAGGTGATGCATATGTCTGGAGTTCATTTGCAGTGGCTGGAGGCCCTGGCATACTCATTCTTTGTTTGCCTCTCTCTCTCTCTCATTCTCTCTCTCTCTCTCATAAATAAAAGTATTTGTAAAAATTGGAATAATATTAAGTGAATAAAAGATGGGTATCATTAATGGGGACAACAACAACAACGAAAACAAATTTGCTTCTGAAACTAACATTGGGAAATATGAGAAAGTGAGAACAAAAACACAAAAGAGAAAAAACAACAACAAAATAACAGGGGCCAATCCCACTTAGCTTTCTGCAGGGACGGCACTGTCATAAATTTGCAGGACTTTTAGGATTCATTGGTATTGTTTGTAGTATAGGCATACACCCCCCAATCCAAGCTTTACTTTTCTATTTTTGTAGAAATGGAGATTGAACCCAGAACCTCATGCATACCAGGCAAGCAATCTACTAACTTAGCTACATCCCCAGTCCTGACATTTTTTTTTTATTAGTTCAATGCTATCAATAAATGAAATGAAAACCAACTTTCTACTTTAAAACAGGTAATTTCCATATGTGATGCTGTCTACCCCTTCAGGTTATTACATCTAAATAGATGTTAAAAAATTCAAGACCCACTCTTCCTTACAGATGTTGCTTGTTTATTTGATGCTTTTAACTCAGCAGGGGACAGAAGAGTCACCTAGTTTTGTGTAACAATGTAGTCTGAACCTGCTTTCAGAACACATAAGAACTGAAACACCATAAAGCTAAGAGGTCTTCATTCCCTATGGAGACATTTTATGTGGTTATAAAACAAAACAAAACAAAAAACCCACCAAAAAACCGGCAAATTCCCAACTTTGTGGCAAACTAGAGTCCTTTACAATAGGAACAAGGGCTAAGTGTTCATTTACTGCTCTTTACCTAGAGTGACAGCTGTGGAACGGGAAATCATGATCCTTTCTTCAAGTCAGTGGTCAGCTTGGCTGTGTGAGATGGTGACAAGAAAAGATGCAAAGACTCTCCTGGCTCAATTAGGAGCAAGTCCCACCCATTTTCACCCTAGAAAAGGAACTGAAATCACGAAGCAATCTACAATCATACCTGTTTTAGTAAATTGCAGGAAAGTGTGAAGATATCGAATAGCGATGAATCTCGAAAAGAAGAGGCTATTTTTCTATGTTTGGTTAAAGGATGGGTGGTGTCCGCCTGTGTAGAAAAAGAATGGGCCAATGCAAGTTTCAGAAATGACGGCATAATGAATAAATAAGTAAACAAATAATTCATGCAGATATAAGGGCTTCTAATAATACAAAATAAATAAAACACAGTTTCTTAAGCTTGACTGATTGTTAGATCAGATCGAGTGAGACGTGGAGGACAGGAACTTGCTAGCAGCTAACCACAATCTATCTTCTCTCAGCTTACAAAAGGAAAAACAAAAGGAGGGATAAGCTTTATTTCAGGTTTTCCTTTTCTTCAGGGAAGCATACAAAATGTTGGCATATAATGCTAGCAATTGTTGTCGTGTCATATTGTGGCCTAGTTACAAAACCAGGGCTGAAGCTACTACAGAATTTCCAAAGTAGTCATTAACAATCAAATGAACTTTTATTCTTTAACCTATTTCAGCATACAGTCTATACATCATGGAAGTGAGAGCTTACAGTTCTATGGGCTTCTTACCCCCTCTGATCTTGCTTTTTCAGACGGTATAAACTAGTTTGTCTTCTATTTTAAACAGAAAGTAGGTACTCAATAAGTGGAATTTCAAGGTAGTTCAGGATATTTTTTTGGTATAACCACTTACTAAAAACTTAAATTTACTTATGGATCAGTTAATTCCAGAGGGAGTCATTTTGTTTTAGCCACATTAAAGACTAATAAAGCAAGCCTTAATGTCACTTCTAAATTCAAATAGTAATGGTAACAGAAATATACTTTCTGATTTGAATTTGACAACCAGTAAATAATAGAAAGTTCAAGTCTTTCAGAGGTTCAAGATATTCCAATTCTATCTGTGTTATGTATGCCTTAGACAATAAAGGTATTGCCAGATTACAGTGGAGGGGGATTTGAGAGGAAAAGAGGGAGGGTGGTGGGAGGGGATTATGAGCACGATATATTGTCTATATTTATGGAAGTTGTCATTAAAGAGTTTAAAAAAGCATTGCTAGATACACACACACAGTATACATATTACCATATATAGTTTGTTGTACTGGTCATCAGGCATATTTTCATCAAGCCCTCTTCCATTAAGCTACATGCCTGCCTAATGTTCCACCACTTTTTTATTTCAAGGTAGGGTCTCCCTCTAGCCCAGGCTGACTTAGAAATCACTATGTAGTCTCAGGGTGGCTGCAAACTCACAACAAACCCTCGGTGATCCCTCTACCTCTGCTTCCTGAGTGCCAGGATTAAAGGCAAGCACCACCACACCCAGCTTTTCACCACTTTCTTGAGTAAAATTCTGAAAAGGCTTTTTTTATACCAACATTCATGTATTTGGGAAGGACAAGCTTTAAAGGAGAGAACCATTAAGCCCACAGTCTGTGTACTTATTTTATTTAATACATGTTCTTACTGTGAGAGTAACAGTAAACAGTAAGTTGTTAAGAGAACAGGCTTTACCAAAAGGCCATCTGGACTCAAATTCAGATACTAGTGCTAACCAGCTATGATACTGCAGCAAAAGAACCACATGCTTCAGTTTCCTCACCCAGAGACTGGCACAACCACAAACATCTACTTCACAGACCCAGCTAATGCTCACTGAAGTGTAGAATGAAGGCTGGCCCAATAACAATCACACGAAAGTCTAAGCTACTGATATTTTGATAACTACTGATCACAATAGGAATTGTATGTAACAGAATACAACATGGACTCCAAATTTTAACAGGCCATAAGCTAACACACAAAGAGTATCAACTTACAGTTAAAAGTTTTCAGGGTTAATGAACTAGCTGCATGATTAGGAGCAATAGCAATGGTAATGCTAATGTAATTAATAGCTTAAGTGTGAGATGTTACAACTAGTATTAATAGTCTTGCTCTATAATTATGAAACTTAAGCTGAATATAAAAGTAAACAATAAAAACAGCCAGAACAATAAGAAAAAAGAAAACTAAAGCCACAGTGTTTTCTTCTGTAGTATTCTGACATCAAACACTATTTAAAGTAATTACTAGTGTCTAACAGAATATTTCTTTCATTCTGAAAAGACTATTGCAAAATCTTTACTAGGAGTATATGGGAATGATTTTTATTTATTTTTATCTTTTTATAATATCATTATATTATTATTATATTTTTGAGGCAGAAGCTTTAGTCAAGGCTGGCCTCAAGCTACATATTTGGCTGAAGATGACTTTGAACTTCTGCTGATCCTCTGACCTCTTGCCTACTAAGTGCTGGGACTACAGGAGCACACCACTATGACCAGTGTATGTTGCTGGTACATGCTGGGAACTGATTTTCAAATTACAAGAACAGACAGTAACATATTTAGCCTCAGAAATATGCTGGTTCTATTACAATGGCTGTTGTAGATTTATTTTTTTATTAGAGTAAGGCAATAGTCTTTCTCTCTCCCTTTCCTTCCCATCTTCCTCCCTCTTCCTTCCTTCCCCTCGCTCCCTGTCTTTTCAGTCTCCATCTCTCTTTTTTCTCTCTTTCCCTCCCTCCCCTCTTCCTCTCTTTACAGAGTATCACTATTTAGCCCAGGCCAGTCTCAGATTAAGGGTGACCCTCCTACCCAAGCTTCACAAATACTAGGGTTACAGGGCACCACCATGCCCAGTAAATTTCACCATGATTTTGACTCATCTCTGCAATGGACATTAATACCAATAAAGAAAGTGGATGTGGGAGCATGAAGCACTTTGGGAGACCTTCCTCAGGAAAGGAGGAAAAGGGAGCCAGCTGCACTCACAGAGGAAAACACATCGGCCCAGTGATCACTTACCGCAAAAGCACACAACTGCCAAGAAAGACCATCCCACACACAGCAGAAAGCACCGAGACTAAGAAAAAATATGTCACTTACTTCAATGAGGAAGGCTGTAGCACTTACTTGGTTAATTTCATTGGTTAGCTGAGATAAAATTGTGACACCAATGATGCAGTATTCAACACTGTCCTGGGGGAAAAAAGTACAGCAGGAAGAGTCGGCATGCATGGTCTTGGCATTTGGAATGTCCTCACACTAACTGATTGACAAAGTCCTGTATCACTAATAAAACGGTCCAGAGAAAGCAGCATGGATTACAGTTTAAACTTGTAGTCGTGCAGGGCATAAAAACTACTTCCTTAGAGAGAAAGATTGCTATAGCTGATATAATTAAAACATACAACGTTTTGTGCATCTGGCTTTACGTGGGGCCTGGAGAATTGAACCTAGGTTGTTAGGCTTTGCATTTTTCCAGCCCACATAGAACTTTTTAAATTCTAAAGTTCTCATAAGCATTACAGCATTATTAAAAGATAAACTGAAAAACATATCTTCATATGATAAATAACACAATTTGCAATGAGACTGTTCACAACAATAAAAAAGCAAAGAATCTGAGAAAAATGTATATAAAGCAATAAATTAACACAAAAATCTGTCGCATCTATTCATAACTCAATTATTTTTACCTATCAAGTTAGGAAAATAAAAATGCATAGCTTCCAGGGCTGACATATCAGTAGAACTGTTGGTAGAAGTGAAAAATAGGTGTACTTAAAAAAATTATATATTTAGAAGGAGAGAAAGAATGAGAATAATTATGAGAATCTTATGGGCACACCAGGATTTCTTGCCTTTGCAAATGCACTCCAGATGCATGTACCACTTCATGCATCTAGCTTTATATTATATGGGTATTGGGGATTTGAACCTGGGCCAAACCCAGGCCAGCAGGCCTTGCAAGAAAGCACCTTTAACTGTTTAGCCATTTCCCCAGCCCCAGGTATTAACTTTTTTGAGGGTTATTTGGAAATATCTGAAAGTAAAAAATATACCTATCCTTATTATTCCAAGGCTAGGAATTCATCTTACAAATTACACTTGAAATGTGACAAGATAAACACACAAAAACACACACAAAATAAAAAAATGCAAAAATATAGATGCAATCTGATGTCACTATAAATATGTAGTAAGTAATCAGTCCATTTCTGTTGCTTTTCCCATTCCTATCATACCAAACATATACACCATACCTGTAAAAACCTTGTGACATCTGTGATGGCATTTCTGAAGACATAGTCATCCTTCTGGCAGTCAAACCAGCCCAGCTTTGTTATTCTAGCATATAACTGAATAAGTGCTTGTGTCACAAAAGTAGCCAACTTTGGCCGTGTAGCAAGGTAGTTGAGCACATAGTTCCCTATGAAATAAAAATAGCCCACATGGTAAGAAAGCTCTGCCGAAACAAGCCTGGGTCCTTACATATGCAAATAACCAAGGAATAGTGAATCCATTTATTTACTTTTTTCCTTCCTGAGGGTCTCACTCTAGTCCAGTCATGAGCCTAGAACTCATGGTGACCCCTCCTACTTCAGCCTCCCGAGTGGTAAGATCAAAGGTGTGTGCCATCATGCCCGACTCAGAAATGGTAGATGTGGATTTAACTCATTTTTTTATGCCACTGAGAAATGAGACCTTGGATAAAGATTACTATTATTGCTATGACTTTCACAGTACTGGGGAATGAGCCCATAGCTTTGTCAACGGTAGACAAGCATCCTAATCCCTAAATGAAGATTATTGTACCATCACAATGAAGAATCTTACCCCCACTGGCTAAAAAATATGGTCTACACAGAATTCAAAATCCTTAAGAAAGTTTTATTTTTCCCTTGAGTTATTAGTGACAAAAAATGGTGGCACACACCTTTAATCTCAGCACTGGGGAGGCAGAGGTAAGAGGATTGCTGTGAGTTCAAGGCCACCCTGAGACTACAGAGTGAATTCCAGGTCAGCCTGGGATAGACTGAGACCCTACCTCGAAAAACCAAAAGAAGAAATCTCTAAGCAGCAAAAGGAATGACTCAGGGGTCATTCAGAAGTAACTATATCTGAGATATTCTGTATGTTTAACAATTTCAGCGCGAATGGGCACATATTGAAATATGCTTACGCATTATCAGCACATCACTGCAAAAGAGAAGAGAGGAGTCTACACTTACGGATATCTATCCGCTGTTCCAGTGGCAGGGGGTTGTTTGTGCGTGACACAAGCTTGGTAAGGCATGTAGCTGCTAGTAACTGAGAGTAAGATGACTGAAAAAAAAATGGAAAATGATATTGGGTAAGTCATTAAAAAATAAAATAATCTAAAATTAATCTTTTATAAAGATAAGAATTTGTCAAAACAGAAATCCAGAAGCTACAGAGAACTCAATACTAAATCAGATTGCCAACAGGCTTGCTAAGGCTCAGGGAACATTGTGGAAGGGGGGGGGTCAGAAAGACTGAGAACCACAGAGTGGGCAGGAATATCCTACAGCTCCCCAATATTCCACAGGGACTGACTGAGGCCTTCATGACCCAGTAGTGATTACCATAACCCCACTGAGGAGGGCCCTGAGGGTAACTAGAGCTGAGGCAAGGGGAGAAAATAAAATAAAAATTAGTATTTAAAAATATGGATAATTTTCCATGAAACTAAGTCCTAAAAACATCCATTTATGTTAGCATTATTATATGATACAACTAGATACAAAAAAGTTTTAGGATTAAAAAAAAGTGCTGTGGATAGTGGAGCACTAATGTAATCCCAGCATTCAGGAGGCTGAGGCAGAATTACTGTGCTTTCAAAGCCAGCCAGGGTTATCCAGTGAGATTCTGTCTCCAATCAATCAATCAATCAATCAATCAAATAAATTAAGTAAAATAGTCTTAACACCTCATTCTAAAAGCTCTGCCAAGCCATGAAGAAGCCAGCAGAGAAAACAGAAAGGAGAACTCCCCCATAATTATTTTCAGTATTTTACCAATTCTGCTTTCTTTTAGATCAACTGTCAGTGAGGAACTTGAGTTAGCAGTTCAGAGGCCATATATGGACTCCAGAGACAGACAGACTCAGACACAGACACAGACATACACACCCCCGAGCTGGTTGTGCAGCTCCCACAAACAGATGTAATCTCCAATCTTTAGACATGATTTTTTAATCTTCAGATATTAACAGTGAGATCTCAGCTTCAAACGAATGATTTTAACTAACTATAATTTGTTCTATTTATTGCAGAAACATTTTGACAATGCTAATTTTGAAAAATAAAAAAGGCCATTTAGAATTTTACTCTCAATAAGTTAGCTCTCTTATGTTTTTACATTTTTATATTTTCTGTCAGTCTGAATATGTTGTTGTTATTTTTTTCCTGAGACAGGGTGTTACTCTGTAACCCAGGCTAGCCTGGAACTCATTATGTAGCTAAGGCTGGCTTCAAACTCATGGCAATCCTCTTGCCTCAGCTTTCCAAGTGACATGAGTATAGGCAGGAGCAAACTTTTAGGAACCAATTCTTCCAGGATACATTGTTAGTTAACTCACAATACTGCACCATTATTTCTAAAACCACTTCTATCATCTGACAGTACTTTTTGCTAATATTTTCCCTTTTTCTTATCTAGTATCTTCCCCTTTACCTGTGAAACATGTCTAGAGTCGTTCAAGCATTAGGAACAGTAAGACTGCACTTGCCTGTCCCTTTGCTCAGCAGACTAGTGCTATGTGCTCAGTTGGGACTCTTGATGCTCTTTCATGGAACCTTGGCAGGAATGTTACCAGGGCCTCCAATATTGCCAGTACTAGCAATTTTATCAAATTTTATCTCATCAGAAATATTATTTTCATTACCGCAATGTCATTAAGATGGAAGAGATTCTAATTCTAAAACCTAAACTTTCTAGCTGGTTGTGTTTGTGCATGCCTGCAATCCTAGCACTTGGGAGGCTGAGGCTGGAGTGTCAGGAGTTCAAGGTCTGCCTCAGCTACATACTGAATTCAAGGGTTGCCTGGGCTACATAAAACCCTGTCTCAGAAAACCAACAAAACACCTAACATTGGTCACTTATATATAGCCATACCTTCTGTACAGGACAGGAAGTGGCATTTAAATACAGAAATATGGTATGAGAAATGATAGGCCAGAAATAAATGTATAGAGACTTTCCTAATGAGGCTAAAGAGCCTTCTTGCCAATCTGGTGGTGCAGTGCAGTGTTTTGTGGCACACAGAATATCCACCCAGGCTGGTATTCTTCCCCCAAGCCTTGTCCTCCAGGACCTGCCAATCATACATACACTTCCTCTCTCGAGGAGCAGCTGGCACTTGCTCAGGCAGTCAGGGCTGTTGGTGAATTCCACCAAGGCTTTCTCTGCCTGCAGCCGAGTGGTTGTATCTGTTGTTTCGTATAGCTGTTTGCACAGATTCTCTAGTTGGGCCAGGCTCTGGAAAAGATCAGTTAAGAAACAAGTCAGTCCAGGCTGCTAGGTACCCAAGGTACCCTGCTCAAAATTACTGGAAAAAGAAAACTTGTCAGAGAGAATTCTCATGAGAAGCTGGGTAACCACTGGTAGTTTTCATTTGATGCTTTAGATGATAAGAGAGAATTTTAAAGTGTACTTTTTTAGTCGTTCCCTTGACAAGATACACTTTTCTCCTGCAAATCAGCACCTAAGCTTTCAAATAAAAATACAAGACTCAGTCTGCCATCCGTTGTGAAAGCATGACTACTAGAAAAACTGCCACTAAAATTAAACACATAAAACACAACTGAAGTGCACCACAGAGCATTAGGTAGTTTTAAATATCTTCCTCCTGAGCAACAGTTGTTAGCCTGTAGTTATCTATATGCGTAAACACAGCCACCTGAGAAACCTCTAGGAGAATGTTTGAGAATATAGTACGCACCTTCCTCCCCGGGTCCCGCATGTCTAAAGTGCAGCAGACTCTCCTCTGGTGTACTTTAAACTCTTGCTTCGCTTCCAAATTTAAAATGGAAGTGTCAAAATAAATTCAACCCTAGCATCTGTTCACCCAAAGATAAGACAAGGGAACGCCCCCAAACAAACCCTTTTCTCCAAATCTTGAACCAGCTCCAGGGAGGCAGGAGAGTATGGGTGTGTGCTTTGGTCACAACCTAAAGGGTGCAAAACAAATCTACTTCCACTCAACATGGTGTTCATGGCGAAGAGAAGGGACTAGTTAAAACTATACCACCTTTCACTGTGTGAAGAGGACAGAAAACACCTGTTAGCCTTTAAAGAAATGGTTTGGACTTTAAGAAGAAATCTGAGCCCATTTTCAACAGCAGTAAGCAAGATTTAGTTGTTTAAGTAGCTTGAGGGATCTTACTATTACAAGTGACCATTCTGACAACAATAGTAATAATTAAACTAGCTGTAGAGAATGCCTAAAGTCTACTACACAGCCTGTCCACCCAATGCTTTCTATTATTACTTTTTTTCATTATGCTATGACTTTATAAATCACAGCTTTTCCACTAAGTAGGTAAGTCCTTAGGGTAGTAGGATTTGTATTTTATTCAACCTAATTAATGAATTCCAAACATTAAACAAAAAGAAACGAAATATCAAAGAGTCACTTGAGAAAATCTTCAAGAATAAAGCAGTGTCTTCCAC